>PVJH01046696.1:0-11691 GCA_004026705.1 Nesogale talazaci
AGGAACCATGATGATTCCTTCATGAATTTAAATAGGACAGAGGAGGAATGAATCAGCCAAACAGGTGCAGAGTGAGAGGAGGTTGCCAGGGGCAGAGAAACAGGAATAGGTGGTGCAGTGTGATGGGGGTGGGGTGTCAGGCATTGATTCAATACTAGCATAGAAGAGCTGAATTGCCAAAATGTAGAAGGTTTGGAAGTGAATGTCTTTCAAGTCTCTTCTTAGACTGATCCCATGGATTCTTGTCTTACAGCTCACTAGTCTCTACTCCACAGCTGTTTGAAAACTGATATTCCAGACCTCTGGCTTTTTTCCTACCAGGGCTGAGCATCAACTCTGCAGGGACACACTGACAATAAGATGATATTACCAATCCTGTATCAGGTTTTTCAGACCATATTTTCTTTTATATGGATAAATGCATAAGGACCTCTAGCTGTTATATGGTATGCATATTTAAAACAATATATCAACTTGTTTTAAAGGACTGTGGCATTTCTTGATTCCATTATTAATATTTTAATGTAGTTTCTGCTAGAATAGCAGATGCTCCTTGGAGGAACTTAAAACACTTTATTAGTGGTAGCAGGAGAGGCCATTCTGTCAGTGAATCACTGTACAAGGAAGCCCATATATAATAAGGTGGTGAAATTGTCTATAACATTCTTAAATAGAACAAAGTGTGCTAACTCCTCAGTGACAGGGCTGCTTGCTTGTTCAGAAATAAGGACCAAAAAGAGGTTCGTTTTGGTTTTCCCGGAAGAAAATGTTACTTTTCATGATCCGTATAAAGGATGTAGCTACTAATCCTAGAGACCACTGGCCCGGGTGTCATGTCCAATATGCCGTTGCTGGTACAGAAACAGACATGGACATGTGTTTTAACCAGTGGGTAACATAGTAATCCATCATGTATATTTACCTTTATCTGAAGAAATTTTTACCTTCCTCATACTGGGGTAAGTGTACATGTGGCCACACAATAGCGGCATTGACCAATAGTAGATAATTGGGATTAGAAATTTCTGATCCAGTTGTGTATCCTCAGGAAACTTTTTCACTTTTATTTAGGTGGCATTTTGAACCAAATTTTGTATCTTCACTTCCACTGAGTTCTTGGATACATGGGTTAGTTTTTTAATGAGGAAGTGCAGTTTCATCTACTGGAGTCTACCCATCCCAAACTTTCAAAATATTGGGGCTCTGTTTCCTAAAGGAAAAATCACCTATGTTTTTGATCTATGGAGATTCCTGACATTGCTATATTGTTTATTTAGTCATTCTGCTGTTTTGATGAACACTAGGAATAAGTTTTTGTTTTGATGTGTGTGTGATGTATTGACATTTGCTCATTTTTCTCCATTGTGGATTCTCATGTGTTGAGTGAAGTGTGCTGATTGAATAAAAATTCTCTCACATTCTGTACATTCATAAGACCTCTCTCCACTATGCATTCTCATATTTTCTTTGAGGTGTGTGGATTTAGTAAATTTGTCCTACATTCCTTGCATTTATAAGGCTCTTTACCACTGTGAATTCTTATATGTTGAGTGATATATAAGTAGTTAGTAAAATTTTTCTCACATTTCTAAAGTCTCTTGCTACTGTGAGTTACCATATGTCTACTAAGAGTTGAAGTTCTAAAAGCTTTGTCACATTCCATACAATTATAAGTCTTCTCTCTGCTGTGAGTTTTCATATGTCGAATGAGGCAGGTGTTTTTGAGTAAAAGTCTTACTACAGTGCTTACAGCCATGAGACTTAACTTCATTGGAGATTCTCCTACCTTTTCATGAGTGTTGAAGAATTACCAAGGATTTTACATTATTTATTTTTACTACATTTGTTTCCTTTTAGAAATTCTATTGTAGTGGATTTATTGTTTTTTCCAAATTCCCTAACCTGGTCAGCATTGAGTCAGAAATTGCTTATTATCCTGTAGTGAGACTAGATGTTGAATGATTTTCTATACTGAAGACTTTCCATGGAATATAAGTATCCTGGTCTCTTTAATGCAGGAAGAATTAAAATTTGAATGGTGATCTCATGTATAGTATTTACTTCATATCTTTCCAAGGATGTCAAGTCAAGGATGTTTTTTGTTAAAAACTAGCAGGTAAAAGGTGTTTTTTTTTATCATTTCATCGTTACAATAGATAATAAACATAGATTCTTTTCCTCCTAAATTGGCTAACAAATCATAAACTTAAATCTCTGATACAACCATAATTGTCAGTGAGTTAATAAAATATGGAAGCTTTATATCAGAGGATATATGCAAAATATGTTTCCAATATTCAAAAGTTAACTTACATGGATTTAAACTATATTGTGGTAGAAATGTTAATATATATTATTACTGATACACAATCCCATGCACAAATATGTACATATATATGCAAGAAACTCATTTTAATCTCCTAATGTAAGTGCTGACAGTTTGAATTGAGTGGCATATCATCAGTCATAATTGGGTTAATAATGAATATACATACATAGGATATAGCTATGTATATGTAATAATATTATGTAACATAAATGCTTACATTTTATGTTCAGATATACAGGTATTGATATAAGTTGAAATTTAGCAATTCTACTCATTGCAGTGCTATAAGTTAGAATAAAATAATGGTTTTTGAAAGAATGATAATTTTCTATGTTTCATAGTGAGTGGCCAATGTCTAAGAAACACCGTCCTTTCATTTAGCAATCAAATGCTTACTACAATAAGCTTTTTGTTTCTGTGTCTACATATACATAATATACAAACATACTTTTATATTATATTCATCCACAATTACATTAGATGGGCATCAAAGGTTTCTGGAAGAACTTCAATTTTCATGTTTTTTTTTTCATGAACCTACTCTCTCTCAAAATTCACTTTAATTGAGTAGATTATGACTTATTTCAACCCTTTAGGTCTATGTAAAAATTCACCTGTATTTTTCTGGGACAATAACTCTTTAAGAAAGTAGAAGTTTCTCCCTTGGAACGGTTCATAGTTTAGAACTGATGACTTTGTGGTTAGCAAGAATATTCAAAGAGCAATTGATAATTAAACTCATCCTTGAACATCAGCAGTAAGTTACATATTTAGCTTATAATTACAAGATCAAATAGAGGTGAGGCAAAATGCAGATGTGACACCAAAAATGAGTTTTCTTTACTTTTTGTGAACACAGGTGTTATTGCAATGCCTAAATATAATGAAAACACAAGGACAGGCATTTGTGCATAATCCTGGAAAAATGAGAATTTTCTAGTTGATCTATCATATACAATTTATTCGATGAAGAGCTTGTCAATGCTTTATTAGCACAGCGATGCCAAATGAATGTTCTGGCCTCTCTCTCAGCAATTCTCTTATTACTATGAAAGAACAAAAGGGTTCATACCAACATGATGCTCCTGACAGAGAAAGGAAGTCCAATTAATATTTTCCTGAAATTGTTCCAATGCTTTGATTTTCACAAATTCTGGCAGTACACAGCTGTGAATTATTTGTAAAATAAATTACCTTTTTTCTCAAATGCTAAATAAACTTACTAAAACCTTAGTAGCATATGTTGTACAAACTATGCTGTTAACTACAGTATCTGAAGTTTGATACCAAAACCTTGGTCTTTCGGTGAAAGAAGAGGCTTTGAATATCTTGTAACCAAAAGGCTCTTCTTCTGTCACTATGTCAGATAACATTCCATTGTGATTCATATGTCAGTGGCTCATTTTCTGGAATTGAATCATTTTTTACTATTAGTCTACTCAGTTTTTGAAATTCCACAGATACCTGTTCACCATAGGTAATACTGTTAGCAATTAAAATACCTTTGGATAGCTTTTACAATAAAAACATGCACGTTTATTATTGTGACAAGCTGACAGAGTAGTATTATTGTATATAAGTATATAAGCAGACTGATTCATAGAGCTTTGTGATCATGAAAAACTTAAGATATAATTTATTTCAAGATGTTTATCAGGTCTATCTTGGGGTATACCCTTAATTTTTTTTTCTTAAATACATTTATCAGGGGCTCTTACGTCTCATCATAATCAATATATTCATCCACTGTGTCAAACATATTTGTATATGTGATGTCATCCATATTTTAAAGGCATTTTCATTTTACTTGACCCTTTGATGTCAGCTCCTCATTTACCCCTTCACACGCATCCACCCTCACTCATGAATCCTAAATAAGTTATAGATTATTATTTTCATATCTGACATCCTCTGTAGACCTTCACCCACTTTTCTGTTGTCTGCCATCCTGGGAGAGGGTTATATTTGATCCTTTTGACCAATTCCCCCCACATTCTCTTTATCTTCCTGGTACCTCTTTTCACATTGTTGGCCTTGAAGGGTTTATCTATCCTGCATTCCCTGTGTTGACAGCTCTTATCAGTAGCAGTGTGCATGCTCTGGTTTAATCCAATTTATAAGGTAGAAATGAGGTCCTGATAGTGTGGGGGAGGAAGCATTAAAGAACTAGTGGAATATTGTATGTTTCATCAGTGCTTTAGTGCACCCTGACTGGATCATCTCTTTCTTGTGACCCTTCTGTAAAGGGATGTCCAATTATCTACAGATGGGCATTGGGTCTCCACTCCATGTGCACCCCCATTCTCATTAGGTATGATTTTGTTCTTGGTCTTAGATGCCTGATATCTGATCGCACTGAAAGCTCACGATCACAAAGACTGGTGTGCTTCTTCCATGTAGAATTTGTTGCATCTGAGCTAGATGGTTGCCTGTTTGTCTTCAATCATTTAAGACCCCAGATTCTCTTATCTTTTTTAGCTGGGCACAATCAGCTTCCTTCACTACATTTGCCTATGCACCCTTTTTGTCTACAGGGATTGTGTTGGGAAGTCTGTCATCACAAAATGTCACATTGTTAGAACAAAGTGTTCTTGTGTTGAGGAAGCACTTGAGTAGAGGTCCAATGTCCATCTGCAGCCTTATTTATTAACATAGAGATGAGTACATAGATTTATTCCCCTCTCATTTATATAAATTATGTACATATGGACTGTCTGTATTTAGACCTCTATTAATATTCTTTGCCTCTTCCTCCTTCTATTTCCTTTTACTTTCCTCTTGTCCCAAAATCATGTTCAACCTTCTTTCAGGTTTAGTAATTTCTTGCTGCTACATTGCCCTGGATTAAATCAATGACTAATTTTTAGCAATAGCACAATCAAGCTTCTAATTTTGTCAGGCATTGTACAGATATTACAAGACTGGCAGCATTTCCTTCTGTTATACAAAAGGTCATTATTAGTGAGGAGTGCTTCTACCGGCCCAACCATCACCATTATTATAAAAAATGAGTAGGAAATTCCCACATTTGATCAACTGGAACAGTTGCCTTCAGACTCATTCCTCTAATAAAGCCAGGAGAGGTCTTATTCCCCAAACAATGAGAGAGCTCAATCTTCCGATTTCAGAACTCTATTGAGAATGTTTCACTACATGAAGGGAATAAAGAAAACTGTAGGAATGATGAAATGTTGACACCACTAGACAACCTTAAGATCCATGTCCTCTGGTAGAGTTTTATATCCAGACTCTACTCAGAAAATTCTGTTGCCCATCACAGTGAACCAAGGCCCAAACTGAGATGTTGACACCTAGAACAGCCAGTCCCAAGTCACATCAGAAAGATCATCAGAGTAGTTAGTGCTTGTTACCCCATATGCATTTGAAAGGAATAGTTATCAAAGCTTCATAAAGCTCAGTCCTTTATCCCCTCTCCTGTAATGCCCTTATGTTATAGATGATCCTTAGGTAATGGACATAGTGTGCCCCACAATTACAATCTCTGTATACAGCAAATAGCCTCTTTCTCTTTAGTACTCATCATTTTGTAACTCAGGCAAAACAATCCATTCTGCAAATACAAGAATTGGGACCTCTAGGAAGTTTGGAGTTGGACAAATGAGTTTGATTCAAACACCCATCAAATGTTGCAATTGCTCCTTATAATGCTGCAGTTCCAGGTTTCTAACTCCCCAAACCGGACCATATTTACCTCTGGAAAATCTGTGACCTGAAAGATAGGAGTAGATAAAGCTGAGTAAGACATGTCAGGTTCTTGGTCTGTACCTCTATCCTAACTAGTGCCCCTTGAACTCAAGGTCAAGCTCTAGTCTGAGTGTGTTTGCATTAAAGACAGGAAGGACCCACTCAAAATATAGAGCACACTTTTCTATTCTTCGCCCGCCCCTTAGTTGACATTCATTTCCAAGAGGAGATATTTCTTAATTTCAGAGGTTGAATGGTTTTCAGGTCTTCCAAAATGAAAACTGTGAATGGGAATTACTGTATAGACTTGAATACTAGATAGAATTCCTGGATAGCTTTATATCCAAACTCTATTCTGGACAAATGCTTAGGTTGTACGTAGATCTATATTGTTAAAAGTTCACCTAGAAGAGGAAACCACAAATATGAATTTGATATGAAATTAGGTGATTTTTCATGTCCAACACATTATTTCAGTCCAATTCAATGAACACATTGTACCAATTATTTATTTTTGTGCCATTAGAACACTTGCTTTGTATTTAAAATATATCACTTGTAGGATTGTGATATATGATGAAAGCATTTGTTGTTCTTTTTATTTCCTGTGCACTTTTCCTATGAACAGTTATATCTTATATGTTTCTTTGTTTTTAATCATTTTATTGGTGGCTCGTACAACTCATCACAATGCATATATCCGTCCACTGGTCAAGCACATTTGTACTTCTGTTGCAATCATAATGGACTTTCTTGCCTTCAGATATCAAAAAGTCCTCTGAAGAATTTGAAGATTTGTTTGATGCTCCCCCCACACACACACACACATCTGCTTTCTTTTTTTTTTTTAATTAGTGGTTAAAGCTTTGAGAAAAATGGGAGCTTTCATTTCCTGCAAAATAGTTTCAATTTTGGGTTGTCAAACAAGCTCCACAAAATGGGAGGAATCATCCCCTTTGACTCAAATCATACAATTAAGCCATAAACACCATCACAGAGTCAATTCTAACTCACAGGTTCAGTGTAGGGTCTGGATTGTAAGCCTTTTGGAGCCAGGCCCTTTAATCATTATTCTTAGAAACTGGATTTCAGGCAGTCAATGCCCTACCAACTGTGTATCCAGAGTTTCTCTATTATGTTCATAGGAATTAAACAAAGTCAAACCAATCTGGGACTGTTTTAGACTCCCTGGGGGTGATTCAGCTTTACGGTGTCCCATTGTGCACAGAGTAGAACTGCATTTCTATTTTAAAGACTGAGACCTTGGAGAACTAATTCACGAAGTCTGACTTCCAAGGCATTCTGGATGAGTTTGACTCACCAGCCATTTGGTTCACAGTGCAGTGCTGTAAGAATTTCTTTTAAAATGAATTGTACCCACACTCCCCAGTCTCAGAATTTTAAAAATGATGTCTAGACCTCTTTCATTACTAAAGTATATAACCTCTTTTTCATCACACACAGTACTATCCATTGACTGTGTCTTATTACCCAAATCCTCCTGTTTTCTGAATGTGCCCTTTGTCCCATACCACATTCTACCCTGCCTCACAAAGTTAAGAAGATCAATTTTTTTTTTTTTGTGGGCATAACTTCCTCTGGTGGTCGTAGGCGCTACCCAGCCGCCACTGGATTTGAACCACCAAGCACACGGGCTGCAGTTCTGCACTCAACCACTTACGCCACCGGGGCTCAGCCCAAGATCAATTCTTATCTTAGCTTCTGTAAACTGCTTGCTGAATGGAATGTGGAACTCTCACCTCTTCCCTGCTTACACACTGAAAGTTATGTAATATCCTCAACCACTCCTGACTGCCAAACTGGCTTTGATTTTTGTCCTTATAAACCTGCCGGAATCTTATTTTGGGCTTGGGGGAATTTTGGAGAGATTTAAATCCTCCCAAATGTCACCAGCTAGAATAAAGACTCCCAGTTTGTTTGTGTTTTTGTTTGTTTTTTTGTTTTTTGGGGGGGCTTCACTGCCCTCTGGTGGGAGTGGGAGGCCCAGCCTTGCTCCTGAAGAGCTGCTGCTGGATTTGAAACACCAACCCAGTGGGCCACAGTCCCCTACTCAACCACTATGCCACCAGGGCTCAGCCCAAAGACTCCCAATTTGGACATAAATGAAATTACTCCACTTATGCACATCAGAAGACTGTATGAGAAGGATGACATGAGAGCCTACAGATTGGTGAAATTTTTTCACAATGATATATCAAACATAGGGTTAATTACAAAAATACACAGAATTTTACAATATCGCAATAAGATATTGAGACCAAATCAAAGAATGGAGAAAATATATGGATAGTTGTGTTAATCTGGGTAGACTAGACAAACAAGTTCATTGACACACATATGAATATAAGGGAAAGGTTTATATACAAGAGGAATAGAGCCTTGAGAAAGCATCCCAACCCAGTCCAGACCAAGGTCATAAGTCCAATATTAGTCCATATGTTCGAAATCAGTCTATAAAGCCTTCTTCTAACTCTTGAAACAGAAACATCCCAGCGCTGGCAGGGTTCCCCTCATGGCTCCACATTTCCAGGGCTCAGGGTCCATTAGCAGTATCCATTAGTGGTTGAAGGATCTCAGTGTTGGCAGGGCTCTCTCTGTAGCCTTTTCAGTTTCAGAGGTCTGGTTCCATTGGAGTAAGGCTGTGTGGCTTCTCCAGCTCTTCCATTTCGTCAGATGGTGCCATCTTGTCAGTAGTTTGTCATCTTGGAGACTGCGATTCAAGTTTCTCTAATTGGGAAATACCATGAGAATTTTCAGAAGAAAGTCATGCCCACAGAAGTCTCATTGGCTACTTACAGGCTATCTACAGATTTACAGGCTAGACTCCACCCCAACATTTCATAAAAAATGAAGTACAAATAATTAACAAACATATTTAGAAGTGCTCAAGATCACTAGCCTTCAGGAAGAAAGACATTCAAACCACAATGAGATCACACTTAACTCCTACATTGCCAGTCTAAATCAAACAAGCAAAACAACAAATGTTTGAGAGGATAAGGGATTAGGATTCATATATATAGCTGATAGACTTGTAAATACATACAGCCACTGAGGAAATCAATGTGGCACTATGTAAAACAGCCAGAACTCGAAAACCATACAATCCAGCAATACCACTACAATGCATCATCAGAGAAAGATATTTTAATAAACAACAACAAAGAAAAACAAAGATAAAATTCAATTGAAAAGAAATTTTTAAAAACTACAACGGATTTAAAATGTGTCAAAAAAAGATCTCAAAATATAAAGGGTTGGGAGGACCGAGGGAAGATGGCAGCCGGAAAGGAAGCCCACTCCTGGAGCTCGGTGAGTGGGGATGACACGGGGAAGGGTGGGGCTCTCATATTGGGTTCTGTGACTCCAGGAAAGCTCAGAGCCCTCCTCTGAGCCAGGAGCAGGCGCGACCCGCACACCTGCACTCCTGACGGAAGCGGGCACAGACACGGGTTCTTTGTGCGGGTTCTTTGTGCCGGTGGGATCCAGGGCGCCCACTCCCGCGACCGTGAGATCAGGGACCCACAGTTAATCAGCACCCGCGGGCAATCACTGACCAGTCCTCCCCACCCCAGGGTGCCCAGGGGACACTCCATACAGACCCACACCTCTCACTCCCCACCCCCAGGGACTCCTGTGTCCAAGCACAACGGTGGACAAGCCCCTCCCCCACCCCGGAGGCCCGTGCCCAGGCGCACCTTAAGGGCGCCACCACTGCCCAGGATAAGATCAAGCCATCCCCTAAACCCAAGATGCAACCACAAACACACTTTTTAAACCATGAGTATCCCTGCTCCTGTTTAAATAATGGTCTGAGTACAGATTCCACATGAGAATAATTAAGTGTTCTAGGATTCCCATTCTTTCCCATTCTTTCTAACAGGAGCGAAAGGAACGCCCACACTCCTCACAGACGCTGCCGGTCCAGGGCGCCCGCCAGAAGACCCACGACAGAGAGGTCCGCTTTACATTGTCTCCTGGGTAAACAGCCAGCGGGTCTTCCCCACCCCAGAGTACTAGAGGATTTTTTCCCACCTATCTGTGGCAAGCGCCC
The DNA here is from genome assembly GCA_004026705.1 of Nesogale talazaci. Classification (NCBI taxonomy): domain Eukaryota; kingdom Metazoa; phylum Chordata; class Mammalia; order Afrosoricida; family Tenrecidae; genus Nesogale; species Nesogale talazaci. The sequence goes on from PVJH01046696.1 coordinate 10,110, forward strand.
CTAGCCAGGAGCAGATCACCCAACTCACCCCCTAAACCCACTCCCCTGCTCAGCCAACACACTTCATTAGATCTGCAAGGCCTAGCTGCAAACAGTTCCTGAGGAAAACTATAAGACCAGCCTCCTAGAGAGACCCCAGGGCCACAAAATACCAAGGAAAATGCCACCTAATATGAATAAATCAAACAAGAAACAGCTAGCCGCTTCCATAGTAGCAAGAAAAGAGAAACTGGATCTGATGCAAGAAGATCAACTGGACCTAATAGCAGTCATAGAAAATGGGGAGATCGGTCAACCACAGAAAGAAATCTTCACGATGTTACTAACACGTATGCAACTCTTAAGCGATGCATTAAAGAAGAAAGAAGAATTGATACAGGAGATAAAGGCCACACATCAAAGGGAAATCCAAGAACTAAAGAGTGAGCTAACAAAAACTAATTGTAAGCTCTCAGATTTCGGCCAGAGAATGGAGGAGGCAGAAAACAGGACAAGTGACCTAGAGGACTCAAAAGTAGAAATTAATAAATGGGAGAAAAAAATCTAACAAGTCCATGAGAGAAGCAGAAGAAAATATTAGATGCCTGGCTGATACTATGAAAAGAAACAACATTAAGATTATCAGTCTACCGGAGGATGAGGCATCAAGAAAACCAACATCCAAAATAGTGAGCAAATGCTTAGAGGAAAACTTCCCTAGCTTAATGAATGAAAGTCTTATAACTATACAGGAGGCGGAAAGAACACCAACTAGACTAAACTCCAAGAAGAAAACACCAAAACATATAGTTGTTAAACTATCCAATTACGAAGAAAAAGAAAATTATGAGAGAAGCTAGGGAAAAAAGGGCAATCACATTATAAAGGCAAACATAATATGATGCACGGACCTATCGATGGAAACTATGAAGAAGAAGAGAGAGTGGAGCAGCATATTCCAAAAGTTGCAGGAACATGATGCAAATCCAAGAATATCCAGCCAAATTATCTGTCAAAATTGATGGAGAAGTAAGAGTCTTTCCAGACAAGGAAAATCTCAGAGAATATGCCAAAAGGAACCCAGCCCTACAAAAGATTCTTACCGACCCACTGGGAGAAGAACAACAACAATGACCTAACACACGCAGAATGAATCTACCCAGAAACAATCAAAGGGATAATAGCCCCCAAGATAACTCTGGCTCAGAGATGGAAGAAAGGCAAGAATGAACCACAAACATATATTGACACAACCTATGGAAAAAGAAAAACATCCAATCCAAGAGGGATAAAATGACAACACAGTGCACAGATAGGTGTAATAACCCTAAATATTAATGGATTGAACTCCGGCCTTAAGAGACAGAAATTAATAGACTGGCTTGGAAAACACACCCCCTTAATCTGCTGCCTACAGGAGACACATTTTAAGATCACAGAAAAAGATATATTGAGAATCAAAGGCTGGAGAAAAATATACCAAGCAAACAGCAATTCCAAAAAAGCTGGAGTAGCAATCCTAATATCAGATAAAAGTGCAAACCATAATAAGAGACAAAGAAGGACACTATATAATGCTTAAGGAAAGGGTAGACAATGATCC
>PVJH01046697.1:0-11683 GCA_004026705.1 Nesogale talazaci
ACCTGACCTTCTGCCTCGGACAGCAGTCAGGAGCAGGAGGCCACGGAGGCCTGCTAGCTATGTGTCTTAGGACAGCTGCAGGGCGGGTTGGACTGGGGGTTCTAACTGGATGTGAAAGTAAGTAGGGAACCCCCTCCGCCTCACTCCCCCCATAGCCTAAGCCAGACCTTCTAGAACAAGGGAGACTTGGCCCTCAGAAGACAACTTACCTAAACCAGGTGAGTGCAGGCGGCTCTGACTCGGGGGACCCCACAGTGGCAGTGCTCTTCCAAAAGCAGACCCCAGGCCTCTGCTTCTGAGGTACCTCTAGACCCACCAACATCTTGGTTAGCAATCTAGCACTCAACTAGCTGTGTCACCCAGGGACTCCACATACTCAAACAAATAACAACACGGCCAAAGAAGATCCAACCGAAAGGTAAGATCACAATAAAAGGTTGGAGTTGTCAAGGCTTTTGGCCTTGTTTGCATCCTCAATCAAGGCTCATGGAGCGGCAGTCAAGCACTTGGTCAATCTGCCGCACGAGACCCCCGTTAGAGGACTGACAGCAAGGGTGCTACTTTGAGGACTCAGGTCCCCCTGACCCAAGTCCCGGCATTTCCAATTGCTCCTATGCAAGTGGGCGTTGGACGTGAAGAAGGGAGACCATAGAAGAAGAGATGCCCTTTAGTGTGGTCCTGGAGAAGACTTTGCAAACACCCCGGACTGCTAACAGGATCAACAAATGGGTCGTAGAAGCAGTACGGCCAGAGAGCTCCCTGGAGGCAGGGGCGGCAAGGCTTGACCTTGCGCATGTTGGACGTGTTGTCAGAGAGACTGGTCCTGAGGGGTCCCTGTTTGGACAAGTGGAGGGACAGCGACAAAGAGGCAGGCCTTCAGGGAGACGGGCTGGCGCGGAGGCTGCAGTGATGGGCCCTGCCCAGGAACACGGGGAGGGCGGTATGGGCTGTGCCTCCCTCGCTGGCTCGCCCACTCTGGAGGCATAAAGTCCCTGTGAGCTGCAACTTCCTCCAGGACATTTTACAACAACAATGCAAAGCGACCTTTTACAGACAGTCCTGGGAGAGAAAACAGATCCAGTTTCTACTCTTTACGGCCGATGGTTGAGCCACCTGTGCTTGCATGGAAGTAGCTGAGAGAATGCGAGTTGGAATTTGTCTAATTTTCAAGCAGGAAATAAGCAATGCCATATTGTAATGCTTGGTATTAAAACCGAAATGCATCAGGTGGTAAATACCAGACAGAGACAGCTAGGAAAAACCTTCCTTCCGTATCACCGAGAGTTTGTAATACTTCATCTTAAAATTTATGTACAGCCCAAACCCACTCTTTCTCATGTCTAGTGTTACCACATCTGACATATGTCCAAGACACTCCAGAGCCGAAAGTCATTCCAAACACGCTCGCACGGCCCTTCCCATCAAATCTCTCCTGCAGTTGCATCGGCCAGGCGTCACCCCGCTGGCTGTGTCCTCATCTGTGTCTTGGGGCCACAGCCTGCCCCCCCACCTACCAGACGAGAGACCCCAGGGTGCTCCGCCGGGGCTACCAGTGCGCATTGTGCACATGTCTCTGTCCTTGACCCTGACCGTCCGCAGAGGGGAAGGGCGCCCTTGGCAGGGAAGGAAGCAGCCAGGCTGCTGGCAGAGAGGCTGTATCAGTTTGCATCTCCATCAGCAATGTTCCAGTTGCTCCCCATCCTTGTCAGCACTTGGCGTTGGGAGGGTTTTATTCTGTTTTAATTCTAGCCATTCTAATAGGCATGTCACGGCCTCTCATATGGCTTTAATTTGCGTTTCCTTAATAGCTAAGGGTATTGGGTATCTTTTCATGTGCTTATTTACTATATATATCATCTGTAGTAAAGAGTGTTTTTTGTTCCCCCCAAACATTTTGTCTGTATTCTTATTGCGATGCTTGTTTTCTTTGTCAGAGATGCAATTTTTAAACTCTCTCCCACTGTCTTCCACAAAAAAACCCCAACAAAAACAAACGTGTTTCACTCCTGGGGACAGCTGGCTGCCAGTTCTATATTCCGGGAATCACGCCTCTTGTCCAGCCTACAAAGGCCTTTCCGGCATTCTCTTCTCTGACCGTGGTAGCTGAGATTTTAAGTCTCAGTCTGGGGTGCATTACGTGTGCCATGTAGACCAAGTTTAAGGTTTTCAGATGTCTGTTCAATTCGTCCATCACCGTGTGCAGGCAAGATGATCATTTACCTGCAGAATTGGAAGTCCCACAGGGCGCATATCCGCTGACCTACTTCTTGATTACTCCTGGTCTATCAATCCACAAGTATGTCATCACTAGAGCTTTACGGTCAGCAGAAAAGTCTATCCCTGAAGAATCCTCCAACTATATTCTTCTTCAGAATTGTCTTGGCTGTCCTCATTCCTCAGTCACTCCATAGAGGTGTGAGGCCCGGTCTCAGCATCCCAGACGCAGCCCATCTCACAGGGCTGTGTGCCCCCAGGCCCACTGCCTTTGCCGTGCTCGGCAGCCTTCTGCCCGCCCGGGCGTGCACCCGCACTCTCTCCGCACACCCAGCTGTTGGGTTTCTTTCCTCAAGGGGTTACAGTTTTCAGTGTATGGATGCTGCCAGACTTAGACCTGAGAGCCCCTTCTTGGATGCTATTCTAGAAGGCACGGGACTTTTGCATTCGGATTTCCCATTGCTAATACACACAATGACAGTTTAGTCTTGCATTTCTCCACTTTTTAAGCCCCACTTAGTTCTGGAGAGGCTCTGCAGGCCTGGGGGGGGGGGGGGGGGGAAACAACTTATCCCTGCAGACAGAGCCGAGTCTTCCAGTTTAGCCTGTGGACTTTGTGTTCCTATCAGCTGCCTCACAGTACTGGGTTGGGTTTCTGTGACAAGGCAGAGGAGGGGAGCTGGGAGCACGCGGCACTTTGCGGTCAAAGAAGACATCTGTCTCATTCTGGAACTGATGAGCCCCTTCACCACGAAGGAGCGTGTAATTCCATTTAAGCCCCCTTCTTGGAGGTGTGGTGGCGCAGGTAACAAGGGGCAGGGGCCCGATCTGAACACCTCAGCTCTCCTCCAGCTCCGTGCCTCTTTCTGACACCAGCCACCCCGCCTCAACACTCTCCCCTGCTGGGCTCTGTAGCTCACAGCTGAGGGGATTTGCTGGAGGAAAAGCGAAGGCTAGCAGACAGTCAGGACGTACACAGCACCCCTCCTCAGCAGGCAGTCAAGCCTCTTTGGCCTCAGCCTCTCCGCCTCGTGCCCTTTGGCCTCTCTCTGCGGATGGCTCATAGCCCTGCGCTCTGGGGCCAGAGGAGGGGGGCTTCTCCTTCGTCTCAACCTGCTCCTCAGAGCCTCCACCCCACCCTCCCTGGTGCCTCGGCTCTCAGCAGGCTCCTTCTGTTCAGGCAGAGATCTCAAAGGTGCCCTTCCACGGATTTCTCTCCGTGTCCCAGGTGGCTCTTATACACAGAGGAAGGGCTGTGGTGCAGGTGTGGCTCTTGTCATTTAGCTGACCCCCCCCCCCCACTGCCACCTGGAACAGAAGGACGGCATCTTAAGTTACATATTCTAGTCCAGTCGTCTGAAAGACGCCCCCAAGGAATCAAAGGGTGTGAGGCAAGTCTGTGAAGGTCAATCGTGCCCCACCTTCAGGCCCCGACAGAGCCTCTGCTCCCTCCTAAGTGGGGTCTGAGCCCCGAGAAGTCAGAGTCTAGAATTACAGTCCACCGCAGAAGGGGGGATGGCTACAGAAGTACACTCTGGTGATGAAGCAGTGTTTTTTTTTCTTTTTTTGTGGACTCACAGGCGAACGACACAGAGTATCCAATGTTAAACTAGCTGTGAATTCTCAGTCCTGCGCCGCGACTCTTCCTAGGGAGTGTTGGATTTCACCTGCTCATGTTGGACTCGGTGGTCTGAAGTCTATGTTCATGAGAGATGCAGGTGTATGGTAGTTTCCTTTCCTTCGAATGCCCTTTTCTGGCTGTAGTATAATGGGATCACTGGTCTAATAAAACTGTTGGCAAGTATTCCTTACTTTTCTATTTTTGGAAAAGGAGATGTAAGATTTGTGCTATTTCTTTCCTAAACATTTGGCAGAATTTGCCAGACAATAGATGGGCCTAGCAGGAGTGAGTGAGTGCGTGCATGCGTTTCTGTGCGTACGTGGAAGACTCCTGATGACGAATTCCACTTAGTTTAGATGGTTCTGATGACCTATCTCTTGCTGAGTGCATTTTGAAAGTTTTTGTCATTCAGGGAATTGGGCCACTCTGTCTAAGTTGCTGAGTCCCGGCATCCCTCCATCCCGACAGGATCTATTGTGCTATCTCTTACTCCTGATACTGGCAACTTATAGTTTCCCTTAGATTTTTCTATATATTTGAAATTAAAGGGTATGCCCCCAGGACTCCAAGTCCACTTCAGTTTCACTTCGCCTCCTTCTTCAGCCACTCAGCTCAATGTTTAGATCTGAGGGGCAAAGGGTCTGGGAGTTGCTCTCTCGCGCTCTTTTTTCATGGAGAAAAATTTAATTAATTAATCAATTCTAATGATCTCTTTACCCATCTATCTATGCTTGTTAAACCTGCCATAATATTGTCCCCTGCCCTGCCCCTCCTTCTCCTGTTCTGATACCTCTCCCCCGGCCCCCCACCCCACTTCCTCTAGCCATCGACGTCTGGTCTATAGTACATAATCTGTGTTGACCTTTCTTATCACAATGGTGATATTCCTTAGGAGTTTGAGTCTTGTCCGTGTCACTGTGTCTCATCAATGCGTGCCATCCTGTCGTGTGCCTGTGCCATAGCTTGTTTATCCATCTTGCTGCAGCTGGGCTTTTGGTTGTTTCCGTGTTTGGGCTGCAGTAAGCAGAGGTGTGCCGATGTCTGCTGGTGTCACAGATTTAATCCCTTTGCCATATACCGTATATACTCCAGTACAAGTCGGCCTGAATATCAGCCGAGGCACCTAATTCTGCCACAAAAACGGCATCAAAAGTGTGCTGGAAAACTCAGCTTTTACTCGAGTATATATGGTGTATATCCAATAAATATTGCTGGATCGTAAGGTATTTGGAGCTGCACTTGTTTACTGAAGTGCCATGCCAATTTCCATGATGGTTGTACGATTCTACAGAGCCACCAGCAATGCCAAAGCTGTCCTATCTCTCTGCATCCTCTCCAGTACTTGTTAATTTCTGTTTTATTGAACTCTGTCCAAAGTGTCAGCGTGGGGTGATCTCTCACTATGGCTTTAACTCTCATTTCTCTTATTGCTCATGGTCTAGAACATATCTTCTTGTGGTTATCTGCTGCCTGTGTGTCGTCGTTGGTAAACTGCCTATCCAAGTTTTGTGCTCATTTTATACTGGACCATATGTAGTTTTCTTATTTATACATTTTCTCTAGATTTTGGAGATTAGTCCCTTATCTCATGTATTTTAGTATATGTGCTGCCCAAGCGAGCACCCTTATCTGATGTATTATTACTGACTATTTCCCCAATCTGAGGGTTCTCTGTTGATTCTCTTGAAGACTTTTGTTGTGCATAAATGTCATATTTTTAGTAGGTCCCAGGTCTTCATTTTGTCTTTGATCATGTGGCTAGTTTTCATTATGTTCAGTCATGTGCTTACACCTTGTATGAAGTTCCTTAAATTTGTCCCTATTTCTTCATTGATGGTTTTAATAATTGTGTGGTTTATACTGAGACCTTCGATCTACCTTGGGTTTCTGTCCTTAGTGTGAGGTATGTGTCTTGTTTCATTCTTCTACAGGTGAAGATCCAGTTTTCCAGCACCATTTGTTGAGGTTATCCCTTGCCCATTTAATGTGTTTTAGTTCTTTATTAAAAATAGGTGTCTAGGGCTGAGCCCTGGTGGCATAGTGGTTGTGCGCGGGACTGTGGCCCACTGGGATGGAGGTTCAATTCCCGCTCACAGGAGCAAAGGCTGGGTCTCCTACTCCCACCACCAGGGCAGTGATGCCTAAAAAATAAATAAATAAATAAAATAGGTGTCTACAGATACTTGGTTGTATTTCTGGGTTTACAATTCCAATCCACTGGTCTTCATATCTATCATCGTATCAGTACCAGCCTGTTTTGATTATCATGGCTTTATAATAGGTTCTAAGGTCTGGGAGAGAAAGGCTTCCTACTTAGTTCTTACTTCTTAATAGTGTTTTATTTATGCTAGGTTCCTTTCCTTTCCATATAAAGTTGGTCATTTGTTTTTCCATTTCTTTGAAGAACAGTAGGGGGATATGGGTCAGGATTCCTCTCTGTGTCCTCTTGTTACTTTCTTAGCCAGCGAACTAGAGCTGGGTCATACTTCCTCCTCTATTGAATGACACAACTTTTGGTTTTTGAACTTGCTCAATTGTTACTCTGTTTCTCATTCCATTGACTTCTGCTCTGGTTTTATTGTTTCCTCCCTGGTGCTTTTGTTGGGTTTAGAAGCTCTTCTTCTTCTAGCTTCTTTTTTTGTGTGTGTGGCATCACTGCCCTGGTCAGAAGCCCAGCCTTGCTTCTGGAGAGCTGCTACTGGATTTGAACTGTCAACCTGGTGGGCCACAGTCCCGCACACAACCACTAGGTCACCAGGGCTCAGCAAGTTTCTTTTTTTTGGGGGGGGGGGCATCACTGCTCTCTGGTGGTGGGAGTAGGAGGCCCAGCCCCACTGCTGGAATTGAAACTCCATCCCAGTGGGCCGCAGTCCCGCGCACAATCACTACGCCACCAGGGCTCAGCTCTCAGCAAGCTTCTTAAGGCTGAAGCTGAGAATATCCAAAGGGGCCTGGGGCTATGTTCATTTTTATTAAAAAAAAAAAGCTTCTCTCCTTAACCATATAGTTCTAGTTGCTCTCTCTTCAGCTCTAGGGAACCCTGATGGCACAGTGGGTTAAGTGTTGAGCTGCTAACCAAATGGTTGGCCGTTCAAACCCACCAACTGCTCGTAAGGAGAAAATGGAGGCAGTCTGAGTCTGTACAGACGTGCAGCCCTGGAACCTTCTGGAGCAGCTCTAGTCTGTTGGAGGTGGCTTGTCTGACTCCAAATCATCACCTCTGTTGTCTGTCATCATCACCAGTGCACTCACTGCGCAAAGTCTCGATTCCAGAAACTGCATCTTTCTTTGATCCTCTTTGTACACACCCCATGTCTCTGATGAATCTTCTGCTGTCCAGATCACTGGAAGCAGGACCCCGTCCTTCTCTGGGGACGTGGCTGTCAGAGGCGGGGCGAGTCGTTGGCCTGCAGATGTGACATGGCTGGGACCCACCCCAGTGACCTGGCAGACCCTGCGACTGGCCGATAATGTTGTCTTTTTCCTTGGGAACGGTCAGGTTTTCACGGTTTTTTCTCTACTGGGTGGCTCTGGATTGTACTCTGCACATTCAGAGGGTGATGCTGGGAGACCCAGACCCAGTCAGGCCCATCAACATCTTTCATCAGCCTGCCTGTGGACGTTGGTTCCCACATCTGGCCAACTTGGGACCTGGGTTTGCAAAGCCCAGAGCAAACACTTTCTCTGGCCCTAGGCTTCCGGATCTGGGTTGTGCCACCAGGCGGTTTGAATTCAGTGTTTTAAGCAATTGGGCGCAGTGGTTCACTATGAGTTTCAGCACTGGGACAAGTCAGATAAATCTAGATTAGAACCCCATCCTAACGGCCCACTTGGGCAGGTGCGCAACTTCTCTGGGACCCCCGCTGTGTGGGGTGGGGTCAGGAAGATGGTCCCCCCTCAGAGGACTTAACAGGGAACTCTCAGCCTCACAGCGCCCGAGCTGGCACGTCTGGGGCCATCCGCTTTTAATGAGCAGCCCACTCTTAGCGGCAGCGCCTGCGGGGCTCCTCGGCAGAGCCACTGGCGAGCCTCTGCGAACGTGACCAAATCATCTCGCAGGAGTGCAGCTTCGATTGAAAAAGCCGAATGAAAACTGGGACGGAGTGTGTGTGTGCAGCCATCCCCATGGTGTGATTCTGGTGGGCGGGGCGCCCCAGGACCCAGCAGGTCTGCTCCCCGGGCTTCCCGAGTCGTCATCGCCACAAGCGGAGGTGCCCTTCTCTACAGCACCTGGGGGCTTCCCATGGCTGATGCTTTGGCTGGCACTGACTTTAAGTGCTTAATCATGACACGCCAAGGGTCCTTGTGTGTGTGTGTCTGTGCCGTTTTCTTGTTCCCGCCTGAGTTTTTCCTAAGTTCGGAGACGTAATAAGATCTGAGCTGAGCTTCATTTGGATTGTCCGAGAGCGGAGGGGCCCTGAGAAGGGGAGAGTCAGCACACGCTGCACAGGCGAGTACTGTGTCGGACTCAGAAGGAGACAGCCCCTCCCCGCCACGCGCACCGTCAGCTCTCCTCCCAGGATCCCCTTCTGTGCCCGGGACCCTCTACCTCCTTCTCAGAGAAAGCAAAGCCACGACTGACGGCCCTCGCCCCGACGGGGCTCTGGTCTGAGCCGCAGCTGCTGCTGCTGGGCATGAAACCTTGAAACGGACATGTAAAAAGCCTCCACGTTCCCGTCTTTACCCCACAGGACAGAAGTAAAGATAAATAATATTAATCCAAATGCTAGAATATGTTAGAGTCAATGAGTCAACAGAGAAAAAGTAAAGTGAGTTTTATGTGAAGATTAAAGGCTATTTTTTTTCCTTTCTGTAAAGCACCAAGTCGAACATCACAGGGCTGAAATTCCTTCTGGTTTAATATGTATTTGATATAAGAGACATAAGAATCAGCAGGTCTCCATTCCCACTGGGAAGAACTGACCCGACTTTGGGAGAAGAGCTCTCATGGTATGGCGGACTGCACAGAGTGGCCGCCTGGCCACACGAGGTCCAGGGCAGACCCAACTGGAGAGGCGGGAGGGCGGGCAGGGATGAGGGCTTCAGATCCCAAAGCTATCAGCCTGACGTTGACGGTGGGTTTCAGCCAGGAGTTGGATGTAAAGAGCCGAGGGTCTAGAGATAGAAATGGCAAAGGTCGACCCACTGTTCAAACAGGAAGGAAGACAGGGGTGGGGAGGGGCAACTTCTCCCCTTAAAGACTTGGGGTCCCACGGCAAGGGTTGGTCTCTCCCACCGGGGGGAGGAAGAGTGATGAGGATGGAGATGTATCGAACTCCATGAGGCTGAGCCCGGAAGAACTAGACGGAGGCAGCCACCGCCTCCATTGAGGTCCTGAACAGAGCGGCTGAAAACGTAGAACCAAACTCAAAATCCTGAGACACCCCAGGTGTCTTACCTGGTCAGACAGAGCCCGGAGGAAGCCCGGGTCTAAAGCCCTTCTCACCCGTCAGTCTGAGAGTGAGCCCCCTCCTGCACCCCACAGCCTGACTCCATTCTCAGACCGACAATACAGAGGTGGAAAAGGGGAACAGAAACGTCAAGGAGCTCTGCGCTCCTGGGAACATCAGCTGGCAGAGAGCAGCAGGGACCCAAGGACCGAGCTCAGAGGGCCAAGAAGGAAGGGGAGTGGAAGCAGGAAACGCAGGGAGGAGGTGGGGCGAGGGAGGGCGCGCTGTGGAGATGGCCACAGGAGAGGAGGCCCACAGTGCAGGGAGCTGACTGGGAGAGGGACAGCCTGCTCCTGACTGGAAGGGGGGACACGGGAGCCCTCAGCGCTGTCCTCATCACTAGAGGACACCGTGGAACCCGAGTGGGGGGAGCTTGCAAGCCCTCCTGAATTCCAAGCAACCAAGCATCAAAGCTGACTCATAGCACTGTCGGCAGGCCGAGGCTTCGGCCAGCTGAGGCATGACAGAGCAGCTGGGTGACGCCGTGAGCCCCCCTGCGTGGGGACTGAGCACCCAGCTGCTCTGCTGCAGGACGGGCAGCCTGCTCGCATCCAAGTTTGTCTTCTGGGCAGTTGTTCACAGGCCCGTAGGGCTGCTACAAGGTGGAATCCTCTGGGGGAGAGTGGGCTGGGTTTGTATCGGCAACTATGTAACCAAACAAACAAGCAAACAAACAAACTGCCATCCAGTCCAGGCTCACACAGAGTGGCCCTGAAGAACAGTGCTTCTCAACCTTCCTCACACCACGACCCATAATAACCATGTGGTGGTGAGCCCCCAACCCTAGCACTATTTTCATTTCTACTTCACTGTCATTTTGCAACTGCTATGAATGGATCTATTTCTAATGAAAAAATAAATGAAATGTTGTCTTGCATCATGGTGTAGCATGGGACACAGTCTTCCCGCTGGAGGTGGGCGTGTCTGCATGTGGGCGGACCTGCCTGGAGACGGATGGAGGAGCCCTGTGTCAGTTCCTAAGACCATCAAAAAATAACCATTGGAAATACGCGTTGTCCAATGGTCTTAGGCAACTCCTGTGAAATGTCGTTCAACCTCCAAAGGGGTTGCGGTCCACTGGTTGAGAACTACTGCTCTAGGGCATGGCATCGTGCCCTGTGGGTTTCCAAGACTAAGGCTTTACAGAAAGCCCCGTCTTTCTCCCACGAAGCATCAAACCACTGCCCTCACAGATCACAGGTGGACTTGCACCCACTCTGCCACCAGAGCGGATGCTAAGTGGACGGGCACAATTCAGATCACACACACAGTGACAGTGGATCAGGTGCTCATGCCCAGCCACCTGCACACACTGCGGAGTCTGTCCCACCCCTGGCATGCTGCAGGACCGAGCAGACCTGTCCCTGGGTTTCCATGGCTGCCCCGCCTGATTCTCCCGCAGAGCTGCTGACCACCACCCTCAGCTAGCAGTGCCTCACCGTGATTACAAAGCTGGGCCCGGTGCTGGCCATGTGTGGCTGGTCTAGAGAGACCACCAGGACATCCTAGCAGAGTGCTCGCAGTCTGTAATCACACCGTGTGGTCAGCTCGACCGGGCATGCAGAGTCAAGGCAGCATTCCAGACCTCTCTCCCCTGTAGTTCCCGCCTTGATGCCCAGTCCGGTTGGGAGGGGCTCCGTGTGGGGGGCCTGCTCCCCGAGGCTGTGGAACCTGTGCCCACAGTGCCTCGCTCACATCATGCCAAACCAAACCCTGCCAGCCACAGATCTCATAAAAACAGTTAAATGGCAGCAAACAACCAAGACAGAGCCCACAGCAACCGAGGAGACAGACACAAAGAGAACCCAGCAGGGCTGCACTATGCTTCTCTCGAAAGCAAGACTTTCTGAACAGACGCCCAGCACCTGACAGCCAGGCCGGCTTCCCTGTGCTCCAGGATGAACGACTGGAGCTGGAGCCTCAGGGGGAACCGCTCTGAGGAAAGACCAACTGGAAAATCACGGAACGTGCTTTGCTGGCTGTTTCCATCATATTTTGGATTTTTAAAGGCAAATGAGACTTTTCCATTAAAGGCCTTATTCAGAACGATACACATTCAATAAGGTGGATGCACGGACTGCAAAGGTTCCGGGGGGGAGCCCGTTACAATCCCTGACCATCGTGGAAGCTCTGCTTCTCCGCCACTCCAGTGCAGCGCCCTCCATCCCCTGCAGACACACCTAAGCAGCCAATGCTCTCTGCAGGCCCTTGCCCACCTTCCCGCCCTCCTCCAGGCCTGAGCACCCCTCTCTACCCTCTCCGCCTGGCGTAATGCTGCCTCTGCGGGCGGCACTCACCTGTGCGCCACGGCTCCCCAGGCCCCGTGCTTGTTGGTCAGGATGTTCAGGATCTTCTGCTTCAGCTGGTTGGCAGTGACGTGGTCTCGGTGCTTGGCTGC
>PVJH01046698.1:0-11694 GCA_004026705.1 Nesogale talazaci
ACACACACACAGACAAGCTTTGGAGTCTTTTTTTTTTTTTTAAGCTCCTCAAGCCTAGCCCCACCCCCAGATCCTGGTGAACACTAGTTTTTTTCCTCATGGTTTGAGAAACAGGTATGTGTGGTCTGACCTCAGGTCAGGGTGGAACTCATAGGACAATTCTGAATCCTGGTCTTTTTGCAAACGCATTTAACTCTCCCACCTCTCTTGTGACTTTTGCATCCTGAGACTGCAGCACCCAGTCCTGAGCCTACTTAAGAGGCTGGGTTCTTGAGTAAAGCAAAATGTGTTTGTGCATGTGTATATGGTGCGTATACACATATGCGTATACATACACACACATCAGACACACGTATCTCACACACATGCACACATATGCAATACACATATACATGCATGTGCACACACATATGTACGCTTGGTGCCATTGTGTGAATTCCGACACACTGCGGCCCTATATAGAAAAGACCAAAGTACTTCCCAGGCCTGTGCCATTCTCACAATTGTTACATTTAACATTGTATCGACCCATCCATCCATCTTCCTACTGCGTCAGGGCTGTGACTGGAGGCAGAGGCTGCACTGCACCCTCATCTTCTTACAGGGCTTGGCTGCTCCGGCAGCTCCCATCACGGAGGTGGTGACCTCGCATTATTAGGTCACGTCATGGGGGATTGCTAGGACTTAACTGCCCACCACTGAGAATCCTGACCCAGCCAAGTCGACCCAGGACCTAACTCTCTCATGCACTTAACAGATCTTTGGTGGTGTTTGAGCTCCAAACGTGATTAAATAAAAATATATTTGAAAAAACACAAAATCACTAAGGTGGAAGCATCCCAAGAGCTCATCAATAGATGGCCTGGAAAATCACATGGTCGACTATGCTGGAGTTGACAAACTATCAAAAAGAACATTTCCAGAACTATCCTGAAGCACAACACTGTCTGTGACAGAATAATAGCCATGCACCAAAGTGAAAGCACACCCACAAATATACACAGAGAATATTTGTGCGTGGGCATTGCCCACTGCTGCAAATACATCCGTGGAGGTGGTGAAGTATCCAGGGGACAGAGTTATGCAAGCGTCTTCAGTATAACTAAAATCCTTGAAGGACTGAGTTGCTGGACCTCCCGGCAGGATCATAGTCTTGAGGCAAACTCAGGTTCACTGGCACAGCATTGCTCACAATGTTCTACAGCCTACTCTGGTGAGAAGTGGCTGCAGTCTTAAAAGCCTATGGGCAGTGTTTTAAGGCGCATCTAGAGGGAAGAAGAATGTTCTCCCCCATCTAGAGGGAAGAATGATGAACACGGAGAACATATGAATACAATTAGTCGAACAGATTAATGGATCTCTCTTCACCATCCCAGAGAACCAGAGTAACTGGAGGGTACCCAGCTACCACTACCAACTTCTCTGAAAGGGACTACACATTAGAAGGTCCTGGATAGAGGGGGAGAAAAATGTGGAACAAAAACTCAGCATCATAAAGGACCAGTCTAGCTGACTAGATAGAGCAGTTCTCAATCTTCCTAATGCTGCGACCCTATACACAGATCCCCATCTTGAGGTGACGTCCCCAATCATAACATTATTTTTGCTGCTACTCCATCACTGTCATTTTGCTACTGCTATGAATCAGGCAACCCCTGTGAAAGGGTTATTCAACCCCCCCAAAGGGGTCATGACCCACAGGTTGAGAACCGCTGGGATAGAGACTGGCGGAACCCCCGAGCCTGATTTTTCATCTCCCTTCAGGTTTGGAAATGAACCCGCCCTCCTGGCTCAGTGTTCAGCCTAACGAGAGTCTGTGCAGAGAACTACAACACTAGTGAGACACACACACATCTGATCACAGTCAACATCAATGTGTGAGATTCCAAGGAAGACAGGTCCCCAAGGACAAACTTCATGAGGATTCTAGGAGGAAGACTGGAAACCAGAACCTCAGGGACAAGGCGGGGGGGGGGGGGGTCAGCAATGGCACGTTGTCTGGATGGTCCTCCAAGAGGTGAACAAAATTCGTATGGCCTGAATGGACAACCGTCTGCTCTGTAAATCCACATACAATAAAAAAAAAGTGGATGCGTGTGCGTATTACAGATGGCTGTACTGCTAAAAGCAGAACTAAGGCCAAAGGGAAGAGGTCCTAGCTCTCCAGCCAGGCATTTCAGTGGTTTCCAGGCACCTCCCTTAAGCAAAGGACATGCCAAATGTGCATGCCCACTATTGCCTACATGCAGGATGAACATGTCCCAGGAGAATTGTGGTAGATCCAGAAGGGTGAGAGATGCCAAGTGAGGGTGCCCCCTCTGTGGCCGAGGGAGGAACTACACTGATGACCCAGGAGGACGTATGCTTTATTCAAAATGGAATTTGCTTCCAACAGAAGGCAGGAGCATCCTAAGGAAAATGTGAATGACTGAACCCTATCCTTTCATGATGTGCTAACAGGACCCCCCCCACACACACACACACACTGTCCAGGGGTATCAGCCAACCATTTGTGCAGAAAATGATGACGTCAAAGACAATGAGGGAAACCCATGGTTCCGTTCCCTTCAGTTCTTCAGCAAAGAGAGAGGACAATCCTGGGGTTGCCACAGGGGTTGAAACACAGCAATGGCTGTGAGGCTGTCACAGGGCCAGGCAGGATTCTGGTGGTGGGCCGTCCACCTATCAAGAACAGAAATGAGAGCTGAGTCCTGGAGGTGTAGTGGTTGTGTGCGGTACTGCAGCCCACTGGGTTGGCAGTTCAAATCCAGCAGCAGCTCTCCAGGAGCAAGGCTGGGCCTCCTACTCCCACCAGAGGGCAATGATGCCCCCCCCAAAAAAGAACAGAAATGAAATCAGTTGAGTTAGTTTGTGCAGAACTCCAACCGTTCCGGTAAGAACTAAATGCATGTGCATGGAGGAGCTTCTAAATACATATTGCATCATTTTTAGCAACCTGAATGATGCGAACTTAGATTTGCATTTAAAGCAGGCACTGTACAATAGAAAGATGAATTGCAAAAGTCATCCTAGTAATGAATATGCCTATTTTACTTTAGAGTAACATTATATAGCAATTACACACAAACACACAATGACAAGTTGAAAGAGACCGTGGAAGGAAAGCGAAGACGTATTTCACTTCCCAGTCCCTTCACGACACTTGTTTTCATGACACCAAACCAAACCCTAAGCCTCGAGTCAATTCTGGCTCACAGTGACCCTCTGGGACAGGGCAGCACTGCCCCTTGTGGGTTGCCAAGGCTGCCAACCTTTCTAGGAGCGGACAGCCTCGTCTTTCTCCTGAGAAGCGGCTGGTGGGTCTGGACGGTTGACCTTCCAGTGAACAGCCCAACACAAACGCCACTGCACTCAGGGCTTAATAGAGATCCCACAAATGTGTGCATGCATGCATGAATGAATGCCCCTACAGTGGAATATGAATAGAGAAAGGGGCACAACGGGAACCTGTATTCTTCACCCCTCTCTCTCTCGGAAAGGTGACCGGATATAACCATTAGCCCAGTTTCATCCCAAATTCAATGGGCACTGATGGCTCAGGGGGAGAATTGTCCCCTTTTGTGTGAGAGACTCAAGTTCGATTCCCAGCCAATGATGCTCCTGAACAACTGCCATCTGTTCATCGAGTTCTGTTCCCAGCCAATGACTCGCCTGTACAACCACCCTCTGTTCGTCAGTGGAAGCATAGAGGCTATGATTCAATGCAGTTGTGAGAGACGGTTATGAACAAAAAGCTATAAAATCTGAATTTCATCCAGGTATTTATTGAATGTTAGAAACCTGCAGGGGAGGCATGCTCTGAGTTTATCAACCAAATGGATTTGGCAGCATTGATACCTAAGTCAAGAATCGAGGCCTGGTTTCTGGCGTGGGCAGTTTGTGCAGTCACATGGTTTTTAAGAGCTCTTTCCTGAATACTGGAGCCCAGGTGACAGAGTGGAGCCCTGGTGGCACAGTGGCTGTGTGTGGAGCCACTAACAACCACAAAGTTCAATGTTTGCAACCACCTGTTGTTCCACAGGGAGAAAGCAGCAGATTTCTACTCCTGTAGGAATTAACAGTCGTGGAAACCCCACAGCGGCATTTCTTCCCTGTTGTGTTAGTCTGGGTAGACTAGAGAAACAAATTCATAGACACTTATATGTGTCTGATAGAGAATTTTATATAAAAGAACAATTGCATATTATGAAAACATCCCAGCCTAGTCCAGATCAAGCCCTTAGTCCAACGATATTAGCCCCTATGTCTATTACCAGTCTATAATTTCCTCTTCAGACTCACACAACATATGCAATGATGCCAAATGCAGGAAGGTCACAGACCAGTGGGTGGAAAGTCTTGTGGACCTAGTGGCGGTGGAAGCATCTCAGCACCAGCAGGGGTTTCCATGTGGCTCTTCCAGCTCCAGGGCTCTGGTTCCACCAGGGATCTCCATATGCCTTGCCAGCAGGAAGACAGGAGAAGTCTGTGTGTATCTGGCCTTCCGTCAGCTGTTTATCTTCAAATGAGGCTGTCAAGCTGCAACCTGATTGACAAGCTAGGCTCCACCCCGTCACAAATTGCCACCAGATTGTTTAACTCCCACACCTGTCCTCTAGGGTCATCATGTGTTGGCATTAACCCAATGGCAGGAAGTTTCTGTGCTTTCCCAAGTTTCCTTTTCAGAGAGAGCATGTGCAATATGGGGCCAAGACAGAGTCCGGAAATTCCAAGCGAAGCCCAGAGTGAGAATGTCTACTTCCCACTTTGCATAACTAGTTGGGCATGTGCAAGACTCCTGTATTCTTTGTGCTCCTCTTGGTCCGTGCCATTGTAGGTCCACCTGGTGGTCAGGGGTGTCCTCGCTGTGTGTGTCTCTTAAACCAGTTTAACACGGTCTTATAGGACGAGGAAGTCTGTGGTCTGAATAACAGGGACCCAGGCATGATGGGCTTCGTGAGTTATTTTTGTGACAGACTGTCCTGCTCCTGCTTATGTCTGTCAGGCTCTCCTGTGGCTTCTCCATGTACTGCTCCTTTCCTAGGATAATTCTATCTGACAATCTATGAGTGGTTCTCAACCTATGGGTCTCAATCCCTTTGGGGGTCGAACGACCCTTTCACAGGGGTGGCCCAATTCCTAACAGTAGCAAAATGACAGCAGTGAAGTAGCAACGAAAATAATTTTATGGTTGAGAGGTCCCTACAACAAGAGGAACTGTATTACAGGGTGGTGGCATTAGGAAGGTTGAAAACCACTGATCTATATTCTGTGTACTAGCTTCAATAACACCCCAGCCCCTGGCCCCAGGGAAACGAAGTCCAAAATTCATTTGGGGAATGAGGTGAAGAGCATCAAAGCTTCAGTTACTGCTTCTTGCTGAGAAAGGATTGCCATGGGCCCACTTGAGGAAAACTCTCTCAGCTAATTCCAGATCCACTGGAGAAAAGCGAGAGGTCCGAAGAGTAGAATCCTTTAAGGAATGTGGCCTCAACCAATAGGTTCAGGACAGGCCCCTGTACTGCTAATGAAGCCAGGTCATCGTCAATTGGTTCTGTGGTTTCTCCATCATGTGGCACGATGAAGAATCTCAGTCTGCCCATGTCTACTTTGGCAGTGTTATTAATACATGTGCAGCAGGTGGTATCTAGAATGGTGCTCATTCCTCCTTCAGACAAGTAAATTGTCCAAGTGCTACACGACTGTCTCAAACTGTATTTGCCAAAGAACCCAGTGACTCCTGCGTTTTCCTTAAGGTTCCTCCTCTGTCTTGAGAGATCAAAGCTCCAGTTCAGTTGTGAGGTTGGAAATAATTAGCTCATGTTCGGTGTACCCTGTCCATGGAGCAGGGAATGTAAAAATTGCCATTTAAGAATAATTTCTAATAAACTGCAGGCGTCAGTGGGAGAGATTCACAAGGGCTGAGTGACTATCAAAGTGTAACTGAGGTATTCTGCATCCAAGGGAACCCGTAGGGGACAGGAATTCCAGCACTGAGAAGCTACAGGACTTGCGGCAGAAGGTCAGGTGGAACCATTATCAAGGGTGAAAGTACCACCTCATAAAAAGAGTCATCCCGAGGGGATAGGCATGGGTGGTGCCCACACTGCTCCACGGCCTCATTGAGATGAACCCCCGGCAAAGCTGGGAGGCCAGCACTTTTTGCAACTATCATTAAATTAATTTAACCGGGCTGAGCCCCGGTGGCGTAGTGGTTGTGCGCGGGACTGCGGCCCACTGGGATGGAGGTTCAATTCCAACTTACAGGAGCAAAGGCTGGGCCTCCTACTCCCACCACCAGAAGGCAGTGATGCCAAAAAACCAAAAGGCTAAGCCCCGGTGGCGCAGTGGTTGTGCGCGGGACTGCGGTCCACTGGGACGGAGGTTCAATTCCAGCAGTGGGGCTGGGCCTCCTACTCCCACCTCCGGAGAGCAGTGATTGCCCCCCCCCCCCAAATTAATTTAACCTTGTTTTGCGGGTTGGGTTCCGTAAACAAGAACCATCCTCCACAAAGGACGCATGCTCTGAAGCAGCTGCAAGTGTCACAATGTAACGAGAGAAGCTGCACTCAGGTGAGTGGGCAGCTGTTAAAGGATTTCTCAGCGGGACAGCCACGGTACCCACTGTCATTGGTGAATCACAGCTGACAGTATGCTTGGTTAAAATCCTTCCCTCCTGGTGGTGCCTATGGTACATCCAACTGTTTTTAATTTGTCCTTTAGCACCAGGTGAAATTGCTCTACCTGGCTGTGTTCCCAAGGTATTCCTTTGGGATAAATAACAGCCTCTGCCTAGAAGGGACAGGGGAGAAAAGCAAAAAAAAAAAAATGCCCATGTAAATGAGTAATGATGAGATGTTCCCAAACATGGTAGGGCTGTCTCAGAATCCTTGTGGCAATGGTTTTCACGTGAGTTGGGTGGTCTTTTGGGAGTCGACATCTTTCCACTGGCAGACAACAATCGGCTAGAGGGGTGTAAGGGAATTCAAAAGAAGCCCTTCTTCCGATGTCTCCCTGCCCTCAAGTCAGTTCTGACTCACAGTGACCTTACAGGGCAGGAGAGAACTGCCCCGGTGGGTTTCCAAGACCGTAACTCTTCACAGGAGAAGGCCATCTTTCTTCTGTGGCCTTTTAGACCTGGTATTAAACATGGGTTGCATCTCCTAAAATTGGAATTAGCGAGGTGTCTGGGTTGGGAACTGTGGGGTGTGCTCACATAGTGGCTTCAATACTGTCGATAAGTACTGAGCACATCAGTAACTCTCATCTGCTTTCAAAATTGGTAAGATAGGGGTGTTACATGGGGACTGAAAACGATAAACACCTCAGTACCATCGAGTCAATGCCCACTGACAGTGGCCTTTGAGGACAGGATATAACTGCCCCTCCAGGATTCAGAGACTGTTCCCAGAAAGCCTGGTCCCTCTCCCATGTGTGGACTAACAAGGTCTGATTGTTCCAAACGTTATTAACTGGCCGATCACTGGTCTGATTCCTCTTATGGCTCCTGGTTTCAAAGGGCACTGTCATGTGGGTGAAGTCGGCTCCTGGCTCTAGTCTTTGCACTCTAGGGGCGGCAGACATCTCAAACTTCAGAGAGCTGGGTCATGATGAGAGCCCACTTGGCTTAGTGCTCTCTGAACAACAAATTTAACCATTGCTGTGCACCACTGTACCTGAGCCAGGTGCATGCTCCCTACTGAGTAAAACTTGTACAGTCACGTCCCTTCCCAACAAGAGGGTGGGGCATCCTGGCCTAGACACAAAGGCATGGAGGAAACACTTCTCTTGGAATGTCAAGAGAAGGGTCTGAGTGAGGAAGTTTGACTAGAGCTTGCCTTCCACTCCAAGTCCTTGATATTCTATTGAGGACAATGGTCCAAGTAGGATAGGTAAGGTTAAGAAAGTCATCCCCACGCCAACATGAGTAAAATAGCCTTACCTGCCACCTGAGACACGACAGTAATGATGGTGAGGCTTTTCAATCAGGGAGGTAGCCAGTGTCTGGGCACCTTTAGTCCATGCCTGCCGCCTTTTTGAGGTCGTGTATAAGCCCAAACACCTGTGGGCTGGGGCCTGGATCACTGAAGCCAACATTCTGGCCTGCATTAGGATGCTCTCCCCCTATCCCCCACCTCCATTTGTCCATACTGGCAGTTTGAGATACTGCCTGCCATGAGAAAGGACTACAGTAGCCCATATCCTCTGCCTCTTCTGCCTTGAAAGGCAAAGGAAGGCTCTCAAGGTGGAAACAACATACAGTTTCCTGGCTGGCTGAAAGCAACAGGCAGTAGTGAACTTGTTCTATTTTCCTGTCCTTCCTCTCTTTCACTGCCTGATCTCTGGTCTTCATTCCCAAAGTCTATCCTGAGGCCAGGCCATTTCATCAATCAATGTCTTTCTTAAGAACGCTCTTGGGCTGAGCCCCAGTGGCATAAGTGGCTGACTGCGGGACTGTGGCCCACAGGCTTGGTGGTTCAAATCCAGCTGCAGCTCTCCAGGAGCAAGGCTGGGTAGCTCCCACGACCACCAGAGGGCAGTGATTCCCTCCCCCCCCACACACACACACACAAAAAAGAACTCTCTTGCAGAGAAGCCATTCCAATGAGGCAGAAGACATCTCTCCAGGGGGAATCTTTAGGGAGACTCTGGGCTCCCCCCTCATCTTAATAAACAACTGATGATCAACAACAAAATATCACCAAGTTGAGGAGTGCTTCTAATGTGGAACCCTTGTTTTGGGGAATAGCTCAGTTTTGCTATCAGGGACCGAGTCAATGACTTACCAAGCATGCACTCTGATGCACAGGGCGAGGGTAGCACCTGGTGATATTCTCTACACATAGTTAGACTTGGGTCAGGTTACGATGTTGGCAATGTCAAGGCTGTCTGAGCACTGGTCGCAGATCTTAAAAGGTGGGAACTCAATACCAGTAAGGTGGTCTCTCTCCTTCCATTTTAACTTTAAGAAGCAAAGCAGTTAGCTTCCCTGCTGTAGAATTCTGTGGCCATGCAAGACTAAGTTCCCATCAAGAGCAGGATCGGGTACCAGCAGTTAGGACATGGATTGAGTGAGACTCAAAATGTGGCTCAGACAGTAAGAGAAGATGCTGCTGTTGTTGCCGGGTGTGATCAAGTCAGCTCCGTCCCATTAGCAACCTTCCGTACAACAGAATGAAACACTGCACAGTCCCGCACCAGTCTCACCACAATTCCTCTGCTGGATCCCAGGGACACGGCCACTGTGTCGAGCTATCTCATTGGTTCAGGGGAGAAAAGGGAAACCAATCACAACGACCTACCCATAACCCCCTTCCAGGGGAATGGACAACAGACAAGGGCATAAAGGGAGACATCAATCAGACAGTGCAAGATATGAAAAAAATAATTTATCAAGGGTTCATGAGGGAGGGAAGAAAGGAGGGAGGGGATGAGGGGGGAAATGAGGAGCTGAGACCAAGGGCTTGAGTAGAGAGAAAATGCTTTGAAAATGTGGACAACATGCATACAAATGTGTTTGCCATAATGAATGGATATATGGATTGTGATAAGAGTTGTACGAAACCCCAATAAAACGATTTTTAAAAATATATAATTATGGCTCTTGGATAATTTTTAAGTTGTTGGAGGGACAGGATTGGCTCTTGGGTCTCAAGAGTTTGCTGACCCCATTCTAGACCAAGACAGACTCAGAAGAAAGGTCTGGCAATCTGCTTTTTAAAAGCAGGCAGTGAACTCCCACTGGATCTCAAGAGTCTGGTTGCCGAGCTACTCCAGGGATGGTGTGGGACTGGGCAACATTCTGCTCTGCTGTGTGAGGGGCACCAGGAGTCAAGGTCGGCGTGGATTGGGACCCAGGTCATAGCAGCCAGCCACAGTTCCCTTTCCTGTGCACAACCCCACACAAGGCTGGAGTTTTCTGACAAGATTGTCTCCATCCTATCCCATTTTCCAGGCAAATGTCACCCGGCATGCAGGAAGTTTACTCTCAGGCTTTGCAACCAAGGCCCTCCCTCCAAGTCCGCGGAGGAAAGAGAAATCTTCACTGAGAAGGTGAACCAGCGGGGAGGTCACAGCAGCACAAGGCAGCCTGTCTTCTTTGTGGCGTCCCGTGTGAAATCAGAACACAAAGATTTAGACCTCCGACTTTGGAATTTACAGGTTGGGGAGTCACATATCAATGTTGTGTTTGGGCTGGGTCAACTAGAGAAACCAATCCAGAGACACTCTTATTTGTATGAGAGAGCATTTGATCACAAAATCGTTATATAGACCCAGAAAACATCCTAGCCCCACTCAAGTCCGTTTAAGTCCTCCTTCAGACTCACGCAGCCACATGCAGTGATGCAGAGTGCAGGGGGAGCACAGGCTGGTGGGTGTAAAGTCATGTGGATCCGATGACGGTGGCCGCATCACAGGGCTCTGGCAGCAACCAGGGTCAGTCAGTCAGCAGCAGGAAGGTGAAGTCAGAGAGGGAGAAAGAGAGGTTCCCAGAAGGAGGCACCATCAGTCACTTGACAGGTAGAATACTACCCCGACACTTAAAAACCTTCAAGTCAACATGAAATTATGTAACTACCACCGATGTCTTACATGGACTCGGGTTTCAGGGGAACCGCGGGAAACCACAGTTGACCAGGGGCCAGCGCCCGGTCTCAGGTCTGTCTCGCTCAAGATGTCTTTGCTGGCTGACTAGATGGCACGGCCTAGCTTTTCATCAGCCAACGGTCAGCAAATCAGAGGAGACTCTCAGAATCCTCTGACCCTTTGAAGCAACATCTGTGACCAACCCGTCTGCTTTTAAGCAGTGGAGTGACTTATAAAAATTCATAGAGAATGAATTCGGTAAAGGCCCTTAGGCTAGCTTCACTTTATAGAGGGTTTTTTTTTTCTCTAATTCAAAACCAAACTCACAGCCATTGAGTTGATGGCACTCACAGTGACCCTGCTGGGTGTTTGAAACTATAACTGTTTACAGGGGTAAAAGCTCAGTCTTTCTCCAGAGGACAGGCTGGCAGCTTTGATCTGCCAACCATGCAGCTCGCAGTCCCAGGCATGACCCTTACGCCATCAGGGCTCATAAAACCCATAGAGGCCCACTGGAGCTACGTGCAGGTCTTAGGCGTGAAGAGTATTTTCCCGGCTAGAGACCACCAGCTTCAGGAAGCTCCCTCTGCTCTGGGGCACTTTCCTGCCTCCTGGTCCGAAACAGCTTCCCAGCTACACCTCTGGGACAGTGATTGTTCCTGCAGATGTCCCCAAAAGTACTGGCTGGAGGCCCCACAGAGCTGTCTGTCTGCCAACCTCATCCCAGGGCCTGGGGGAGACTCACGGGAGGCAGACTCCCAGCCCTGTGTGCCTCTTTGACGATGATCCCGTTATCGCTTGGCCTCCACACTGGGAAGTTCTCCTGCCAGCTATTTAGAGCTTATCTTTGCCGAAAGGCGAAAGAGGAGAAGAGTCCACAGCGGAGCCTCTCTGCTTTGTCGTTTTTTCCCCTCTGGCAGATACAGAGGAGTCGGATTCCTCCCACCTCTGCCTAGTCTTCCACCCCGGTGATTCCAAAACAATGGACTTTTGTGTTCTTCCTGTTCTTTGAAAGTTGCAGCAGTGGCCTCTCTAATCTCCTCCCCCCCAAGCTGGGCCTTGTGGCTGTGGACCTCTCTAATCAGGGTCCGGGCCTCTGATGTCCCC
>PVJH01046699.1:0-11701 GCA_004026705.1 Nesogale talazaci
TGCACATGCGGAAAAACCTTTGTGTGTCTCCTTCTGGGATTTCAGTCTCTCAGGAAGTATGGGGCAATTTTCATGGAGAGCTGCAGATTCTCCCTCGGTGGGATCATTTTCACATGCAAAGCTCTATTTCCTTTTCTGGAAGCCTCCAATAATAAAATTGTCAGGGGGAAACATTGCCTTATCACTGCCATCTAAATTATTTGCTTAAATATCTGTGTACATAATGAGAGCCATTCATGTTTGCAGTTTTTCTTGCAGATTGTGACAACGGCGTCTACTCTCTGTGAGGCTGTGTCTGAGAAAGGTACTCTCCTGCTCTGAATGCCACTTTCCTGATCTGTAAAATGAAGTGTTCATTTGGGGGCTATGATAACATTTCTATGTTTTCAAATTTAAACAACCACAATAAAAATGAAATGTGGAACACTATGATTTAACTTGGAAAATAGTATTTAAAGACAGTGATTCAGACACAACAGTTAAATGGGATTGTGTTCCATTAATGAATGACTTTGGCATCCAGCTTGTAATCATGGACAGGGATATGGAAATAATTTTAATATAAAGTTGTGAAATGACCAATTGCCACCAGGTAGGAATAGCTATGACCACGTAAAACTGATCATCTCCCTTCTTCATCTTCAGATATCTCAGGTGCTTCATATTTTAAGTGAAGATTATGTCATATGTTTCAAAGGTTATTAAATTTTAATGCAATCCCTACAGACAGGATCTCTTCCATAGTGCTGAAGATAGAATATTAAAAGTTGATTTAATGAGAAAAATATTATAATTGGTTTATCTTTTTATTGGTTTACCAAGAGATAAAGAATAAAGAACACTTCAATGTTTATTAATATCGTCTACAATTTTATAATTAATACCTTCTATATACTTACTTTAGACACTATTACCTACAATATAGTTTTTGACATGATGCCAATGATACATCTCAGACCCTCCAATTCCAGTGATAATTTTGGTTGAACATAGAGTATTCTCATTACCATACCTTTCACAATTATCATTCATTACTTAAATGACCATATCTTTATGACTGTTCCTTCTTGTATTATAAGGTTCAAAAGGTCAAAAGCTTTTATGATGTAGCTTATTAATGCCAACATCTAGCACAATACTTTTGTCCTGCTCAATACATATCCTGCATTGAATGGTTGAATGAAAGCTGACCACCTTGCTGATATTCTCATCTCCAAGGAAACTGTTTCTCAAATATTTGCTTTTCATTTTCTTTTCCAGTCACAAAATGCCAGACAGGTTTATTAAGAGCTTAAAAGTGTCACATTTTAGCAACTCTAATTTTTTTACCTTAAGAAATGTATTTTTGCTGACAGCCATTTTTCTAGGTTGCTTTCAAATTTAACTTGAAAGTGCTCATGAAGGTGTATATCCATTTCAAAGAAGACGTTTTCTTCTGTTTAGTTCTATTGACCTGAATTACCCAGTGGAGATATTTTGTGTTGCTCTTAATTAATTTTCTAAATATAGCACATATTCTTATGTAAACATTAACAGCTGTCACTCTACATTTATCATATGTGCTTATAGGAAAAGGGGCTACAAGAAGTTTATATATACATTTGACAATTTGATTTTCTTTGAAACTCACCCGTAGAATAGTGCAAATGGAAGAAACGAAGTAAAAGAGCTGGGAAGATATTTTCAAAGGGTTGCTTATGAAAACAAAGTACAAAGTTATAGGAAAAGGTGGAAAGACCTAGAGTTAGACTCCTAAAAAGAATAATATGTTACTATATTTTAACTCAAGAAAAAAAATCCAAGCCTTGAGTTGCACCATTGAAAGATTCTATGGGCAAAATATTAAATGATGCAGAATGTATCAAATGAAGATGGAAAAAATACACAGAGTAACTCTACCAAAAGAACAAGTCAACACTCTACCATGTTACAAAGGTAGCGCATGAGATAGAACCAATGTTTCCTGAAGTTCCACTGAAACCATTGGGCAAAGACAAGGTTCTAAGAACTGATGGAGTACTACATGAAATGATTCAAGAAACTGATGAAGCATTGATGAAACACTCACATGTCGAAGCCAGGAAATTTAGAAAACAACTATGTGGTCAACTGACAGGAAGAGACCCATATTTGTATTCATTACAAAGAATGGTGACCCACCAAAATGTTTGATTACAGAAGAATATCACTAATATCACATTCAAGAAAATGTTTGCTAAAAATCCCCCAACTAAAGTTGTAGCAGTACATTGACATAGGTTTAGGCCAGATTCTGAAGAGGACATGGAATAAGGAATATCACTGCTGATGTCAGATGGATCTAGGCTTAAGGTGGGAATAAATTCAGGTACATATAGTTATAGGCTTAGTATTAAGGCAACAGCTTGACCTTGGGCCCCTATCCAGGCACTGCCTCAATGCTAGAACTCTTTGTTCTATGAATATGGTATTCCATGAAGCTCACTGGCCCAATACGATCACTGAAGTCAAATAGGCACATACACAAATATGGTGAAGAAAACTGACGGCACCCAGATATCAAAGGATATAGTGTCTGGGCCTCAAAGTC
The DNA here is from genome assembly GCA_004026705.1 of Nesogale talazaci. Classification (NCBI taxonomy): domain Eukaryota; kingdom Metazoa; phylum Chordata; class Mammalia; order Afrosoricida; family Tenrecidae; genus Nesogale; species Nesogale talazaci. Next base: position 2,570 of record PVJH01046699.1, read on the forward strand.
TGAACATAAAAAAATGGCCAACTAGCTGAGAGGTATCCAAGCCCACACAGAAGAAGCACACCAGCCAGTGTGGCTGCGAGGTGTCAAAAGGAGCAGGTCTCAGGCATCAAACAGGAAAAAACCTATCACTGTCTACGCACCTTCCTGAGGTGATCATTGATGATAGGTGGGGATATGAGCAAGAGTGGTGAAGATAGCTGATGGTACCTGGCTATCAAAAGATACAATGCCTGAAGTCTTAAAGGCTTGAGGATGACCAAACAGAGCAACAATGTCCACCATAGAAGAAGCACATCAGCCTGTGCGACCACGAGGAGTGGAAAGAACCAGGTATCAGGCATCAAAGAACAAAAATCATATCAATGTGTGCCCACCCTCCTGATATGATCGCTGAGGACAAAAGGGTACAGAGGCAGACAGAGCAGAGGAAATTGATGTTGCCCAGCACCAAACAATAAAGTAGCTGGGATCTTCAAGGCGTGAAGGTGAACAAGTGGCCATCTAGCACCGAAGCAGCAAAACCCACATGGAAGAAGCACACCAACCTTTGTGATCATGAGGGGTCGAAGGGAGCAAGTATCAAACATCAAAGAAAAAGAACCAAATCAATAAGAATGAGGGGGAGAGCAGAGTGGGAACCCAAGGCCCACTTTTGGGCAATTGGACAACCCCTTAAAGAAGAGTCATGGGAAGGAGATGGGTCAGTCAAGGTGTAGTAAGGTAGCAATGAAGCATAAAACTTTCCTCTAGTTCCTGAAGGCTTCCCCCACCCCACCTATCATTGTCCCAATTCTACCTTGAAAATCCAGCTGAACTGAAGGAGGTACACTGACAGAGATGAGAACTGGAATTACAGGGAACCTGGGGCAGATGAACCCGTCGGGGCCAGTGGTGAGAGTGGAGTTACCAGATGGGTGGAAGGAAGGTGGGATGGAGAGAGATCCCCAACCGTGGGGATCTACAGACTGCCTCCTATCTAGAGAACGGTCATCAGGAGGAGTGGGTAGGGGAAGATATCAGGTAGTGTAAGATATGACAAAACAGTAATAATTTATAAAGTAATGAGGACTAGGGGGAAGGGGGAAAAGAGATGGAGGGGGAAGGATGAGAAGCTGATATCAAGGGCCAGAGTGGAAAAGCAGATATTTGGAGAATGTCAATGAAAGTAGGCACAGTATATGTAGCTATGTATCATGAAAAGTGATGTACAAGCCCCCAATAAAATGATTAAATTTTAAAAAGGAGAGAATATCAGAAAGATGTTTATTTCTGTTCTCTGTGGGCTAAACACACTATAGGTAGTATTGAGAAGAATGGAAATTGAAGAGTACTTAAATGTACTCATATTGAACTCATCCATGGATCAAGAGGCAGACAAAACAGGGAAATACTGAATAGTTTAAAATCAGGAAAGATGTGCATAACAGTTATAGTTTTAGAGCTTCTCACCACACTTATTCAAACTGTGTACTTATGAGTAGAGAAGTGGGATTATCAGGTTTGGAGGAAGGATTATTCAAAACCTAATGTAGATGATATGCCTGGCTTGCTGAAAATAAGACAAATTTGAAGCACTTTCTGAAGAAGATCAAGGATCTCAGTCTTCAGTATGGATTGCACCTCAACTTAAGCATCAACATTTTCACAAGTGGATCAATAAGTAGCATCCCGATAAATGGAGAGGATATTGCAGTTGCCAAAAGTTTTGTCTTGCTCAGATTCACAATCCATCCTCAGGGAAGCAGCTCCTGAGAGCTCAAAAAGAGCGATGAGTGAGGCAAATTCGGCGCCCCAGACTTGTCTCCTGTGTTGGAAAGTGAGCACATTACCTGGCATTTTCCATGGTCTCATATGTCTGTGAAAGTTAGACGCGGAGTGACGAAGAGCACGGAAGGAGAATCGATGCATTTGCATTACAGTGCGGGGGAAGACTGTTCAAAGAACTACGCACTGCTAACACCACAGCTCAAGCCGGCCTGTTGGAAGTGCAGCCAGAATGCTTCGACCAAGGGGAGACTTCATCTCATGTACTTTTTACAGAGCCTCCTGAGGGAACAGTTGCCAGAAAAGGACATCAGACTTGAAAAAGGAGAGGGGCATTTGAAAAGAGGAAGACTGGAACAATGATCACAAGCTAAAGAAGAATGCAAGAGCGGTGCAGGACTGGGTGCGGTCTCTCTCTTTTGCACCTTGGGTTGTGATGAGTCAGAACCCACTGGACACCCAGCAACAGTGCAGGAAAGCAGATAATGCAGGAGCTTTAATTGAGAGCAGTTTTAGTTTACTTTAATTTAGGTTATAAACCTTCCTAATGCTGGGACTCTTTAACAAAGTTCCTCATGTTGTGGTGACCCCCAAACATAAAATTATTTCTATTGCTGCTTCATACCGGTGATTTTGTTACTGTGATGAATTGCCATGTAAATATCTGATCTTCAGAATGTATTTTCAAGGTTACAAAGTGATTGATCACAAAAAAAAACAGTCTGTAGTTACATACTGTGAGATATTTATTTCTAATTTTAAATAGATGGAATTTTGTCTTGAGGCATGGTGTAGTGTGGAGATTCAGAGGTCATTGTTTGTTCTGCAAACAATTCCTTCTGCCCCAGGGTTTCTAGCAAAAGTCATCATGCTCTGGCGAAAGCCAGCTTCCGTGATGCTGATGCTGTCACTGACTTATATCATCATTGGTTAACATGGACCTTGTTTTCTTCCCTTCTTCTGTACTCTCATTAGCATACCGGCCCAAATTGAGGACTACGGCCCATTTTGCGTGCCTTTTTTACCTATTTTGGAACTTCACCCCTAATTGGTTACAGTCAACTAGTTCACTCATTCACAGTATTTGCATATTATCAGGTCGCATGTGTTGTAATTCTATTGGTCATTCTCCCATTTCGCTGTTTTTGCATATTATCAGGTTGTGCGGCTATATGGCTATATCTCCCCTGAGTTTCTCCCCAATAAACAAGGCTTGATCAGAATCCTGTCTTGCCTCCATTCTTCGTGTCTCCTGCCCATCTTCGTCTTCCAGGCTTCAGAACCAGAGATCCACGTTCGAATGTCCCACAGGCCGGGACAGTGTAGCATGGCGAACAGTCTTCAGGCCTGTACTCCTATGTGGGTGTATCTGCTGTGGACAGGACCATCTGGAGACGGGAGGAAGAACAGTGTCTCGGTTTCTAAGACCATTGGAAATAATGTGTTTTCTGATGGTCTTAGGTGACCCCTGTGGAAGAGTCGTTCGACCTTCAAAGGGGTGGGGACCCACAGGTTGAGAGACACTGCTTCAGTATATTTCGTTCATTCAATAAATGAAATTAACCACAATACTGGTAGTCATGGATTTTACACTCTAACTAATAAATTTTGATCTTCGAGAGTGGAAGACGCCAAGCAGCATAGAAGAGAGCACTGCATTGTAGTCACTCTGACTGTCCTGCTCAGCTCCGAGGCAAATGAGCCCTACAGATTACTTCCTCGGTAAGAACCGGTTGAACAGGAAAAGAAATGATGACTCCAACATACAACCAAGAACGAATCCTAGTTTGATTTTAAATTTAACTTCTGGAAATTTCCAAATGACTGGAAGCCTGTGGAGAGAAGATCATTGTCCCAAGAGCAGAGTCAGAAATATAGTCACCTCTTGAAGTGCAAGAAAGCAAGTGTGTTAAACAGGGTTGTCTAGAGAAAAAAAATAGCACAGGAAACTAATAATTTGATATGCATTTAGATACATATAAAGATATCTAACATAAGAAATAAACAATTATCTATAAAGCAATATGAATGACTCGGTGCAACTCACTTCTGTGAGACAGTTAATCCACTGGCAGTCCTTCGAGTCTTTAGGCCCGTCAGAAGCAATTCTGGATGTTTGACCACAGGCAGCAAACAGCAAGGCAAGTCACCAACAGTCAGTCAGGTGAAAGGGTCCAACAGGCTTCAGCTCAAGAGATGTATATTCCAGGAGCGTGGCAAAGCAGGGCTTGAAGGAGCCTCAACTCACAGCGACAGAGACCACGGATTAGGTGTTCCATAAATATTGTAGCTTGTAAATCGAGGCACAGGGCAAGCAAGGCAACCGTCTGCACACTGGTCCAAAGATGCAAGAGAAAGAAAGGGGAGGCTCGCAGAGCCATTTATATCTCCGCCTGTCAATTAATCTCACATGTGTTCATTGGCCACGTTGTCACAACAAACCTACCTATCTTCATTGGCCATGTTCACACAGCAAGCCTACCTATCACAGCAAACTTGAACTTTCTTGAGTTCAAGAAAGCCAGAAAGCAGGTTATATAACAGATCTATTAAAATTTTTAGTGATAGACTATCAATCAGTATTTTCTTAAATGGTTGATGTATGTATGTGGTGAGAAATTAAGTTCATTAGACAACATATCTTTCAACTCTTAGATTTCCTGAGTCCATCATGATTTATATAACATAGCATTGTACACATATTTTGAGAAAAATATTATGTTCTCTATATGGTCTTTCTCAGCAATGTGTAAATATTTTGAGTACATGGACATACTGTCATATAGTCAATTCTGAGTCACAGGACTTATAAATACAGTAAGATTCATTCCACTTCCTAAAGTAGAGTTACTGCAGAACACTTGTTAATCTCATACCAGAATTGAAAGGAATGAAATTTCCAAACATCGATGGCACATGCTGACTAAGCTATTTTGGCATCCATCAATTGATTTTAAGTGGAAGCAGTTGCTCCCCAATTGGTTTTAACTATTGATAATAACTGGCATATTGTTTTATGTGTTTCTTTTCCTACTGCGTTATCCACTGAATTTCCACTAATACTCCTTTCTTACTATTTCCTGTGGTGGGTGACACCTATGGAGGCTTTTACCTAGCATGCAATTTACTTCTCTTTGCACTGCATGATATGGGAAGTACCAGCTAGAATTATAAAGGTTTCGGAGACAAAAAAAGATATCCAGCTAGGTTCTGAACAGGCCAAGCTTAGTGAGGGGAACTGAGGTCTCCTGTGTACAATAACAGTTCTTGTACTTAGAAAAATATCATGTAGTTCAACTTGAATGCTTTAGAATAAAATGTTTGGAATATAAAACATGTAATTTCAGTTTAAAGAGAGTGGCCTGTTAGCAACTTAAAATGAGCTCCTCTGACTTAAAGGGCTTAAACTCTATTTGAGGAAATAAAAAAGGGGAACATAATGAACAATAAAGAATAAAAAAATACATCTAGTATTCATTAAATGATAAATAACATGGAACCTGCTACATTTCCTATCTAGAGATTGACTCTTCCCTAGCTAGAAGAATTCAAAAGATTCTTGCAATTGATATGTGTGTTAGTCCAGGTAGACCAGAGAAAAAATCCATAAGCATGCATGTGTATATAAGAGTTTTATATAAAGGGTTACTGTACATTAAGAAAACACCCCTGCCCAGGTCAGATCAAGTCCAGAAGTCCTATATTAGCCCATAGGTCTGACAGCGATTTAAAAGTCCTTCAGACTCGAGGTTGGCCGCCACCTCCACAGGCCGGTGGCAGGCCTGGGGCCACGGAATAAAGCCACAAAGTTCCTAGTGCGCTGGGCTCCTGTGCGGGCCGCGGTCAGTGGGTCGCCTCCCTGGGCGCATTGGCCATGGCTTCCAAACTCTTGCGCGCGGTCATCCTCCGGCCGCCCGGCTCGGGAAAGGGCACTGTGTCCCAGACGATTGCCCAGAACTTCGGCCTCCAGCACCTCCCGAGCGGCCACTTCTTGCGGGAGAACGCCAGGGTCAACACCAAGGTGGGTGATATGGCAAAGCTGTACATAGGGAAAGGTCCTTTGGTTCCAGCCCACGTGATCACCTGCCTAATGGTGTCAGAGCTGGAGAACAGGCGCAGCCAGCACCGGCTGCTTGATGGTTTCCCTGGGACTTTAGTACAGGCTGAAGCTCTGGACAGAATCTGTGAGCCGGATCTAGTGATCACTCAGAACATTCCGTTTGAAATGCTCAATGACGTTTCAGCCAGCGTTGGATTCACCCTGCTAGTGGAAGGGTCTCTAATCTGGACTTCAATCCACCTCATATTCATGGCACTGATGAGCTCACTGGTGAACCCTTAGTCCAGCAGGAAGATGATCAACCGCAAGCAGTTGCTGCCAGGCTAAGACAATACAAGAAGATGGCTAAGGCAGTCATTGATCTATACAAGAGCCAGGGAGTGCTTCACCAATTTTCTGGGATGGAGACGAACAAAATCTGGCCCTATGTGTACACACTCTTCTTGAACAAGATCGCGCCTATTGAATGCAAAGAAGCCTACTGAGCCTGCCCGTTGGAGAACCAGGGTGATGTGATCAGTTCTTCCATTGTGCGTGAAGCACTGGTGCCATGTCCTACTTAAGAAGCTCGTGCTGTCTTCCCTAGTTTATGCAGTGAACTGGTATATGCAACCTGAAGAGATGGGTGTTTTGGGAAGATTTTCTATGAGACATTCGAGGTTTTTATTTATTTTGGCCTTTCTGAAGGAGGCACACATGTCCATGTTAAAGATGCCTCTGCCTGCACAGGCCCCAACCCCTTTGTGAAGAATCAGGTATAGATGGAATTTCAAGCCCTCTGAAGAATCAGGTATAGATGGAATTTCAAACTCTTGCCAATTTTTCCAGCCATGTTGTTGCCGTAGCATCCCCAGTGGTGTTGGCCACTGGCTCTCCCCTTCAGAGGCAGTAGAACGACAGCACCAGCAGGCCTGAGAACACCAACAGCTTGAGCCCAGGTTTTGCCCTTGGAATGTCCTCTGCCCATCACAGTGGAACTGAAGCCGAATGCTGGGCAAGGTTGCGTCTTTGCTCTGGAATGCCTGGGCCCACCATTCCTTTCTTTCTGGTTGGAGTGACACCCTTTTTCTGTACCCACGCTACGTGGAATCTCCCCTTGAAAGACCTCCTGGGATGAAATGATGTGGCTTTCACTAATTTTATCAGACGGCAGTATTTGTACATCTCTGATCTCTTCTGAGATGAATACTAACGGTTGTTACTTTGGTCTCTCTCAAATCGCCTTTTCGAAGAGCTGTGAGCAGGGAGACTGGAGAACTCTCTTCCTGCTTCAAGAACTGAACTGTACAGAGGATCTAAAACTGTTCAGATTCTCATGGATCGATATGGCTCCTTTCAATGTGTGTGGGGGGGGAAAATAAATAAAAACCTCGAATGTCTCATAGAAAATCTTCCCAAAACACCCATAAATATTAAAAGATCCTAGTTCATACGTGAAATAATAAAATCCTATGAAATTACTGGAACAACAGACTGTTTTACCTTTTTAGTCAATATAACAAAATTGTGTTTTGAAAGTGCTGCTAAATATGGATGCCGACTGTGTTTTTCTCCTGCAAGGGACCCAAGCATGTCATAAGTGGTCAGTAGAGGGAAGAGAACCTGTAGGGATGAAAATGCTGCATGAGCTGTGCCTGAAGGAGTATGATGTCTTTATGATTAGGGGAAACATATATCTATTCTGTCCCAAAGATATATTCTATGGGGTGACCATAATACTATTTTGTTGCACATGGTACTATCATATACCAATACACAATTTATTGAGTTGTCTGTTTTACAGACCAAAAAAAAAAGTCCTTCAGACTCATGAAACACACAGGATGACGCCAAATGCAGGACCATCACAAGCCAATGGTTCGAAAGTCTTTGGATCTAGCGATGCCCTATGCATCTCAGCACCGGCAGGAATCTCTATGTAGCTTCTCTAGGTGCACGTTTCATGCTGCAGATTTCAGGGCAGATTTATGTGGCTTCTCCTCAGGGATGTCTTTTAGGGAGTCAGCCTTGTCAGTTGAGTCTCTCTGGCAAAGAGTGTTGTAAGCAGAAAATCTCCAAGGAAGTGAACCAAAAGAGATGTTTCCTCCTCCCAGGAGGAATGAGCACATTTCCCAGAATTCTCAGGAGAAGGTCACACCCACACAGTGATATCGTTGGCTATCTCCAGATTGATAGGCTAGACACCAGCCTAATGCTCTTAATCCTCAACTGCTCTTAATCCTCAACTTAGGTGACTGCTACAATATGGATAGGAAATTGACCCTGCAGCCAATTAAAGATAGGCATTCCAAAACTCATACAGCATGATCAAAGTTGTGCAAGCAAGGGTCTGAACAATTTGTATAGAGAAATAAACACAATCCAGCTAATTACAAAGACTTGTTCATAAGAGAGAGAACAGAGTAAGAAAACAGCCTCAAGTTGTGAAAGATCTTTTACCTTTAAGCAGAAAAGGGTAGACTTGTGCATGATAATAGCCTAAGGACTGGAAGAGTGAATCAAAACAGATGGTGCATAACCAACCAATGAGTTTTAGTTAAGATGACTTGTTTATAAAGGGAAGTAGGAATTGAGGACATATCTTGATCCTAGATAACTTGAAAGATGCTAACTACATTTATCAGGCACATCACTCGGGAGCTGCCAATTCTGTTTTCTTATAGAACATCGAACTGCTGAAGCTCTTTTTGCCTTGCTTCAGATCCTCATCATTTCCCCCTAAGGGACATTGCCAGAACATCCTCTATCATTTCTTGTTTCTTTTTATTAATTTTATTGGGGGTTCATACACCTCTTATCACTATCTAAACATACATCCATTGTATGTGGAGTGCATTTGTACATTTGTCATCCTTATTCTTAAAACATTTGCTTTCTATATAAACCCTTGGTATCAGCTCATTTTTCCCCTCCCTCTCTGGTCCCCCTCCCCCATAAACCCTTGATATTTTATAAATTATTATTATTTTGTCATATCATACACTCCCTCATATCTCCCTTCACCCACTTCCCCATTGTGCATACCTCAGGGAAGAGGTTATATATAGATTCTTATAATCAGTTCCCACCTTCCCCCACCCTCCCGGAATATCGCCACTCTCACCACTGTTCCTGAAGGGATCATCTGTCCTGGATTCTCTGTGTTTCCAGTTTCTATCTACACCAGTGTCCACCCTTTGGTCTAGGTGGATTTGTAAGGTTGCTTTGATCCCTCTCAAATCTGGGATCACAATGGTGGTGGGGAGGAAGCATTTAAGAACTAGAGGACAGTTGTGTTTCATCATTGCTACACTGCATCCTGACTGGCT
>PVJH01046700.1:0-11694 GCA_004026705.1 Nesogale talazaci
TTTTCTTTTCACTGACCCTATGCTTTACCAAGCACAATGTTCTTTTCTAGGAACCAGTTCCTCCCTACAACATTTTCACTCTTCTGACAACCCATGGTATGTTCAAAATTCTTGACCAGCATCAAAAGTTAAAGAAATTAATTCTTAAGCTTCCCCATATATGTAAAGTGATTGAAAACACAATGGCTTGAGTGAGGCAACATCTTCACTTTTGAACACTTCAAAGAGATCTTTTGCAACAGATTTTCTCAGATTTTTCTTTTCGTTGCCTTGAAGTATGATCCATACTGAAGGCTTTAGTCTCTGATTTTCATCATAAGTGCGCGGAGTCCTCATCTGCTTTCAACAACAAATTTTATACCTACTGAATATCATATTTAGTAATGAATCTTCATTGAGGCCTGATACTGTGTTCTTCTTCTGATATAGTCCAATTTCTCAGATTATGTGCTCAGCATACAGAATGCCTGCCCTGACTTTAAGCCACTCAGTATTCCCTTATATCATCCCCGCAACTATAGTCTCCCCATGAGATAGTTAAGTGTTCTAGAATTCTCAGCCTTCGCAATGTTACCCATAATTTCTAATCCATAATATAATACACACATTCCAATTACTTTGCACAATGTAGGGGGGGACTAATAAAATGGCATTTGTAACTGCACCTCCCACATGCCCGTGGTCAATTTAGTTCTGACTCATACATTATAAGACAGAGTAGAACTACCCCATAGAGTTACAGCCATCCATCTTTCTTCCACAGAATATCTGATGGGTTCAAATGGATGTCCGTTTGGTTAGCAGCCAAGATCTTAACTACTCCATCACCTGGGCTCGTGCTAGGCACTGAAGATGATAGGTAGGAGATAGATAGCTACATAGATGATAGGTGGATAGATATACCTAGTAGAGAGAGACAGAATTCACTACCCTGGTGTCAATTCTGAGTCATTGTGATCCTATAGAACATATAGAACTGTCCACATGGATTTCTGAGACTCTAAATATTTACAGAGAGATTCATCCTCTCTCACTGCAGAGGTGGTGGATTCAGACTGCTACTCTGGCAGTCAATGGATAACCCACTACACCGCCAATAGATGTTTAAGGAACAGCATTCACCTGGTCATCCAGTTCTGTGGGATACTATATACAATGGCAAGTCTTTGGAACTGTGCCTTATAGCATACTGATAGTGGGAGGAGAATATAATAGGATAGATTCTGCAGTTAAGTATGATTAAAGCATTCTGGGTGGAAAATCCAGGATTCACAAGCTTTCAGAATTCACAACCTTTAAATTCACAGAGTGTTGTTTTAAAGAATTCCCACTATGCTTAGAAAAATTTCTTAGATTCATCTTACCATAAAGCTGTTTTTACAGTTTGGTAACACTGAGCTACATGCAGGGAACACATTTTGAGAAACACTGCCTTAAAACTGGTGTTTGTAAAGGAGCTCTCCATTCTTTTATACAAGTGGCAAAAAGTGTCAGAAATTCGTTCTTGCACTATATTTCTGTTACCTTTATCTGAGGCACCTAAAAATACCCAGAGATAAATTGTCAGCTCTTGAGACAGGCAGGCAAATTTGATCCTCACATTAAAGCATCACAACTGCCAAAGGACATTATCTGATCCAAGAAAGATTGAAAGTAATGTTCAAAAGTCATGGAAAAGCAACATGGATCATTTTTTAAACTGAGAAAATCACTGAGATACATGTCAATCTCTAAAGAGTCAGCAGATAAAACCCCTTGTCCTCAAAGTACCCAAGTTACCATTTTGCCTACACTCTACTCAACTCTCCTGATGCCCAGTCTTCCCTCCAAAGTTGGGAAAGAAAACATATTCAGAATCTGAGTTGAAAGCCAAATGTTATAATTCAAAACCGGTTTCACTGCTAATGATGTCTAAGTCTCTGTTACTTCATTATAAAAAGCAACTAAAAATAATTGAGATTGTGGAAAAATTATGCGTTGCCAGTTGCTGTTGATGTGAATTCTAACACTTGGCCACCCCAAGTGTGAAGCGTGGAACATCTCTGTAGACCTTTCAAAAGTAGACTTCAAGGTCTATTTTCTTTGAAGTCTTTGGGTAGGTTAGATCTGTCAACTTTGGGGCTAATGGTTGAGTATGTAACCATTCAAATCACCTTGGGAATCCTGGAAAATGCTAAAGTACATAGCCAATTAATGTTGTATTTAATTGTAGCACTTAGGAAATATATAGGTGCATCACTTTAGAACCACAAGGACCTTAACGATTGTCTACAGGAATATTCGGATTGTACTGACAATGAAACTGAAACCGAGAGAGTGAAGTGATTAGTTCAAGGTCACACCACTCATTAGTGGCAGGGCTAGAACTAAAAATTGAGTCTCCTGGCTTTTAATCCAGACAACTTCCCACTGGACCACAAAGATCAGATTCCTCTTCATTTGAGTTTAGCATCAAATGAAGATTATACTGTAGCTTTATGTAGCAATGGATCTTTTGCATAAATATGAAACCCCCTTATGCAATATTTCATTCACTCACTGCCATTGAGTCATAGAAATTCTGAGGCTGAAACTTTTTATGGAAGTCAACAGGCTCATTTTTCTCCCCGAGAGACCTTAATGAGTCTGAACCTCTGACCTTGTGGTTAGCAGTCCAACTCTGACTAGCTAGTCCCTCCAGGAATCCTAGTATAGTTGGGGTTGTGGGGGTAGGAGGAAGACATAGAGATGTAGCTCTGGTTATTCAATATATCTGTCTTAGAGAAATTAAACTTTTCTCCCCACCAAAGGTCAAGGAGCCTTGATATACAACATCCATAGATTAATGACTTCCAAGTTATGTGAAAGCAATCTTTTAAAACTGAGCTGGACATAATTTTCTGTCCTTAATGACTTTGGATTCTCACATTGCCTAAAGGCAACCAAATCAATCATCAACATGCTGAGGGCATCAACATAGAGCCCCACTCTGAGATTACACTGGGCTGTGTGGGAGGCTGGTTAATAAAGTGCCAGGTTAATGGAAATCCAGATGGCAAAGCGACAGTATCTACAGATTTATGATCAGTTTCCAGGAACTCAGTCATTTCTAAGATTTTGCACCTTCACTTTTATTTTAAGACAGATGATTTCTTTATACTTTACTAATTTTACAGTCAAAAGTCAGCATCATAAAGTATACACTCAACCTAGAGAGTTCACAGAACCTAGGGACTTGAAAGTAATTTAGAAATGAAAAATTTGCTCCTTGGAAAGATAAGTAAACCAACTTAAGCTAGAGAGGGAGAGCCTTCATGGAGCAAGCAATGAACACAGCCAGAGGCTAACTGAAAGGTTGGATGCTCAGGTCTACCCCTAAGAAGAAAGGTCTGGTACTCGTGACAATCACCCACTGAAGACCCTAGGAGCACAGTGACCCTGCAGCACACAGGGGTGCTGATGGGTTGGAATTATCTTGATGGCAACCACAGAAAATATACAGTCAGAGGAGAGATTTAAATTGGTAATATGTGATTTCTGATATCGTGACTCAAAGTTGACTAAACTGCAGTAAGATCTATATGCCATGGGGGCATTTTGATCAGGACTTGGGCTTTGAGATCTGTAGAATTACAATCTCAGAAACTCACAGGGGCAATTATATCCTGTCCTATAGGATCCCTGTGAATCCACATTGACTCAATGGCAGTGAGTCTGCACTTTTTTTGGGGGGGTGGGATGGGCGGAGGGCGGTGGTATTGCTTTTGTTATACATAACCACTTTTTTGTTAAATTTGTGTCTATTGTTTCTAATATTTTTACTATGAAGATCTTTCTCAGGGCTGAGTGTGAAGAGAAGTAGGTTCACATTCTCTTTATTCACTATTGATTGATTTGCGCTATACTTAACATCTGTCTTATGTAAGGGATTTTTTTTCTTATTGACTTATTTTTTAGTAAGGCCTGTCTTTATTGTGAATGTATTGCTAGTTGTTGTTGAGTTAGTTGGGATCTGTTTCAGAGCACCTCTAGGTACAACAAAAATGAAAGACTTCCCAGTCCTGTGCCATCTTCTCAACCATTCCTCTGTTAATGGCCCATTATTGTAGACATTGTGTCAAGTCATTTCACAGAGGCTCTTCCTCTTTTTCACAGGCCCTCTAATTCACTAAGCATTAGCATCCTTCTCTCTACCAAACGATAACAATCAACATTCCACCATTTCAGTAGGTAGCATAGGAGCAAGGATGTATGGTACTAAAGGAAGAAATTCAATCCTGAAAGCGTGTGCCAATAACAAGGCTCCAGGAACTGATGAAATATCAATTGAAATGTTTTAACAAGCTGAAGGAGAACTGGAAGCACTCATTTGACAATGCCAGGCAATTTGGAAGAGAACTGCTTGGCCAACTGACTGGAAGCGATCCATATTTGTATGCATTCCAAAGACAGAATGCTCAAACTATAGAAAAATATCATTGATATAACATGCAATCAAAATTTCTGAATATCATCTAACAGTGGTTGCAGCAGTACATTGACAGAAAGCTGCCAAAAAGGTTCAAGTTGGATTCAGAAAAGGACATGATATAAGAAATATCATTTCTGATGTCATATAAGCCCTAACTGAAAGCAGAGAATACGAGAAAAAATGTTTACCTGTGTTTCAATGACTATACAAAGAGATTCGACTGGGTGGATCATGACAAACTATGGAGCAGCTTGAGAAGAAGGAAGGTTCCGGAACACTTCATTGTGCTCCTATAGAACTTGTATATGGATCAAGAAGCAGATGTGAAAATAGAACTGGGGGACACTGCATGACTTAAAACCAGGAAAAGTGCATGACTAGGTTGCATTCTCTCACCAGTCTGTATGCTGAGCAAATAATCAAAGAAGCTGGCTTGTGTGAAAAATATTGTGGCATCAGGAAGACTTATTTGTGATATACAGAGGATACAACCTTCCTTGCTGAAAGTGAGGGAGAACTGAAGCCCTTGCTGATGAAGATCAAGGACTGCAGCTTTCGATATGCATTACAACTCAATGTAAAGAAGAATAAAATAGGGCTGAGCCCGGGTGGCGTAAGTGGTTGAGTGCAGGACTGCAGCCCATGGGCTTGGCAGTTCAAATCCAGCAGCGGGTCTCCAGGAACAAGGCTGGGTAGGTCCCATGACCACCAGAGCACAATGATGCAAAAAAAAAGAAGAAGAAGAAAATCCTAACAACTGAACCAATAGGTAGAATCATGATAAATGGAGAAAATGTTGAAGTTGTCAAGGATTGTCTTACTTGGATCAAGGCTCATGGAACATTGCATGAACTCAAGAACTCACAAGAAGATTTATTTTAGGTAAGTCTGCTACACAAGAACTCTTCAGAGTGTTGAAAAGAAAGGATGTTACTTTGAGGGCTAAGTTGTGATTGCCCCAAGCCATGTCATTTTCAGTTGCTTCATATGTCTGTGAGTGTTGGACTCAATAGGGAAGATCATATTGAAAGGACCATGGACAGTTAAAGAAAACCCCAAAATATGGAAAATATGTCCATAATGCTTTTTAGAGGCAAGTATGACATCTTACATATTTCGGACATGTTAGCAGGAAAGACCAGTCCTTGGAGAAGAATATCATGTTTGGTAAAGTAGAGGGAGAGTGAAAAAAAAAAAAAAGGAAAGGCCCTCAAGAAGATGGATTGACCCTGTGGCTGCAATAATGGGCTCAGACTTAGGCACAATGGTGAGAAGGGAGCAGGGCTGAGTGATGTTTCAGTCACTTGTACAAAAGGTCACGGGAGACCAGAATTGACTCAATGGCAGCAACAATATCCTTCTCCAGGGACTGGTCCTTCATGATGACACGTCCAAAGTATGTAAGATGAAGTCTTGTCATGCTTGTCTCTAAGGAGTATTCCAGCTGTGCTTCTTCCAACCCAGATCTGCATGTTCTTTGGATGGTCCGTGGTATGTTTAATGTTTTTCATCAACACTATAATTCAAAGCTGTCAATTCTCTAGTCTTCCTTATTCATTTTCCAGAATTTTTGTGCGTGTGTTATAATAAGTAAATATCTCATACAACAGTTAAAATAGAAAATTAAAATCTTTTATTGGGAATTTGGTGCAAGTTTACAGGGCAATTCATCAGCTTTACATTCAATAATTCAGACACATTTTGTGTCACCTTTTCTGATGTAATCCTTTCAAGATACCACTGTTTTCTCACATCCTCCCTGAGTTCCCTGTTTCCATTCCTCCTTTGAAAAGCCCCCTAAGATGACTTTTAAGGTCATCTCAGCTTTATCATCATAGACTTCGACGCTTGTGCACGTCAGAGCTTACCAGACTCAGGAATAATGTAAAAATCAATATGAAAATAAACCTGGAAGTCTCAAGTTCAGTAAAGCTTACTGTATTGGAGCTGAGATCGGGTGTCATTTAACTTTGGTGACATTTAACATTTAACTTAAAGCTTTGTAGTTCATTTTCATCAACAACAAGATCTTTGGATATCTACATCAAGGGGGTACTTGAACAGGCTTTACACTCATGTTCCTTGCCAACCTCCTGCAGGAAACTTTAGTGATGGTCCTTTGCCTTGTTAGAGACTAGGGTTTCATCCATTCATTCTGCTGTGAGTCTATGCTGCTTTCCAGTGGTGTGCTGTTCATTCCTAGGTACCTATTCTTTGGTTCTACCTGTACTTAACTTCCTTGGTGTCCATGAAAATATACTTTACAAGTTTCTCACTGTAGTAAATATAATATAATTAATAGTAGGGCTAATACTGAGGCCAACCCTCTCAAGGCCTCCTCCCAGACAATGACTGAGTGCAGGGTGAATACTAAAGCAGACCCATCCTCTGGACACTGGGATTTCTGCAAGCATCACCTTTGGATCCAGGACTCACTGGCAGCTTTTTCAAACCTTTCTTCAACCGCATGATCATCTGAAGGCTTTCACCTATCACTCAAATGTTCAAATGCCTGATGACTCACCAAGCCTACCCTGCATTTCTCATTGTTTTTTCTCCAGTGGGTCTTTGCTATAATAAAACTCTTAAACACATGATCCCATCTTGGCCTGTGCTTTCCATAGAACCTGGGGTGTGTGGTAAGAGGGTGCCCACACTCACATGGGCACTCAGGAGTGACTGTGATGGTGGAAAATGTTGAACAGAGACAGACAGCAGGCACAGGAGTTTCTCATCCTTATGGCAGGATCAAGAGAGTGAATGTATTTTCCAATGGGTGGAAAGATCTATAATCTTTCAAAAGTCCTACACCATAAATCAAACATATTACATTACCAATGTTTAATATCATAAGTGGGTAATATAATAAACTGACAGTGAAATGACTCAGCATCTTGACCCAGTGCTAGCTGACCTCAGATACCTCTGAGCCTTTCCCAGGGGAGCAATCTGTGATCAGTGTCAGCAAGAGATATCAAAAGAGGATTGGCTACATTTGCAGTAGGTTCAGCTAGAAAACCTGATTGCTCTTCTCTACAGATAACCTTTCAGCACAGAGTCGTAGCCTGATGCAGGTATGAGACATCTTGTAGAGTAGCACCTTTATGAATTGGGGGGGGGGGGTGTTATTGGAGGGGCTGTCTCTAGTTGTGAGAATGTGTATTTACTTATAATCTCTTAACTGTGAGGGTCTTTCCCTACTGGAGTCAGCTTTACAGATCTGTAAAGGACTGTGACCATAAAGGATTTAGCTGAATTACATTAACACTCAGACCCTCCGTTTATCCCACTGGGGTAAAGCAGCTCCCTTCCTATTCATTTGGCTTATATAGAGATATAGCTCAGCTGTAGACATATTATTTTCTAACTCATTTATTAAATGAGACAAATTCTGAAAGGTCAAGTAGAAATCCAATTATTCTTTCTCATCACTGCACCGACATACTTGCCCCATGAATGTGGTATTCTTCCACGTGATCTTGCACAGGTCATATAGCAGTAAAAATTATATTTTATTTAGAGAAACAGAAACCTCCAAAGTGAGTACCTTAGGCAAGATAGATGTCTATTTATAGTTCATATAAAACTGATCTTGATGTGGGAAGCCAGTGGCTGGTATTGCAGCCCTGTATGCTCAGGGTTTTCCATGGGCTCAGGCTAGCTCATTGCTCCCTCAAAGTGACAGTGTGATCCTTGTCCTGATGGCTCAAAACGGCTTCAGGAGATCCAAAATATCTACAAAGCAGTGGTTAGCTGGTTGGGGGTTGACTCTGACTCGTGGTGAAATGATTATGCACATCGGAACAGGATTTTGTCCAGTCCAACATCACCCTCAGGATTGGGACATGTTTGAGGGCATCGTTCCAGCTATTGTGCCAGTCTGTCTCACCAAGCCTCATCCATCCCCTCAATGGCCCTCTATCTCTACTGCCCAAATACCTGTCTTCTTTCAGCGACTAATTCGTTCCTAGGAGGCAACCCAGGCAAGCAAGCCACACAACGCTCGATGGTATGCCAGAGGGTCTCTGAACCCTGATGGCAGAGTGGGTTACAGATTGGACTTCTAAGTGCCAGGTCAGTAACACAAGTCCACTAGCTTCTCCAAGGAAGAAGATGGGCCTTTCTATTCCCATAAAGACTTACAGTCTTGGGAATCCACAGGAGCAGTTCTCCTCTGTCCTATAAGACTATGGTGAATTGAAATGCACTGGATAGCAGTGGCTTTGGTTTGAGTTTAAATTTTGGGAAGTAGGTAACCAGGACTTTCCTCCTGGCAGCTCCAGGGAAATCTGTCAACATTGGGTCACCTTGCTGGTATTTGAAGCACCAGTGGCATACCTTCCACCATCAAAGAAATGTGTCAGTATGGTAAACTGACAAAAAGGTGATGGATTCCAAGAAGTAGTGTCAAGGAAATGGAGGGGAAGGAAGTCCTCTGGATTTTAAATATACCACAATTCAGCCATATCACTCTGTTTAGATGTTACTGCCTAACAGCTATGTGGCCACTGCCCTCTGCCAATAAGGCCAAATAAGGTCAGGTTTTCATTGTAGTGCAATGTGCCCAGCTAACATTCCAGTATTTTTGTGAAGTAGAAAGGGAAAAATCGATAGGCAACTGGCAGTTAGCCTCTTTCAGAACTTCTACAGCTTTTTCAGTGACTCAGCCTATAAAATATCCTGCCACCACAGTTATGGAGTAAAGGATGTTCTCCAGGATCATATTAATCCAGTATAATATTAAGATTCAAAACTCCCACCCAATTAAAGATTCCCCTTCTTCTCCTTCACGCATAAGGCTAGCTTCTATAATTGCCTTGACACTATTCCCCTTGCAGGCATTAGTCTGCCAATGGCTTCCCAGGGTTGTATCCAGGAAGGAAGGGAGGGAAAGGCCAAAAGCCTCTCATTTTACCAGTCCACTTACAGTCTAACTAGTGTGGTCCTTCAAAGCTGCAGATGGCTTTGTGTTTGGGCCTTTGGTTTTTGAAATTTTCAGATGAAGATTTGTTCTCTCTCTTTTTTTTTTAAGATTTGTTCTCTAAGGAGGGCTGTTGTGGGTTCTTCAGAGACACCAATTGGCATGAGTTTGCCATTTCCCTAATATGCTTTCCCCCTCTTTATCACCAATAATCCACAGCTCACAATGGTAATCAAGGTTGGTTAAATCACACAACAATTCTGTCTTTAGTAATATGCACAACATACAACTTGTAGCACATAATATGTTAGCATTACCATTTTCAGGTGTTCCCTCAAAGATGTTCAGTTTTATTATTGATTGTTCCACTGCCAGAACCTGTTGTTGTTGTTGTTCTTGGTAGGTTCTATGAAGCCGGTTTTGACCCATAGCAACCCAATGCACAACAGAATGAACCACTGCCTTCTCCTGCTCCAGCCTCACAGCTGTTCCTACTCTTCACCCCATTGGTGGAGCCTCTCTGTCAACCCATCTGCTGGAGGCCCTTCTTTTTCACTGCCCCTCTACCAAGCATGATGTCCTTCTCCACGAACTCTTCTCTCCTGATAACCTGTGCAAAGGATGTGAAACAAAATCTCCCCATTCTAGCCTCGAAAGAGCATTCAGCTGTCCTTCTTCTGACAATAAAAGGCAATGATAATGACAGCTTTAAAAGGAAATAAATAAGCAAGAGGTCCAAACCCTAGGCTGAGGATAAGCCCTTGCAGCACAACTCTGTGCAAGATGGGAGTTATCTAAATTTACTAATGTAATCCCAAGCGTTGGCTGGTCACGTGGCCTCCTAGTGGCACACACATTTGGCTGCTAACTGCAAGGTCACCAGCATGAACCTACCGGACACTTTCTTTGGGAAAATGAAGTTGCCTGATCTCATAAACATTCAGTCTCGGAAGCACAAGAATCCAGTTCTACCCTGCCCTACACAGTTGATATAAGTCAGAATCAACTGAATGGCATTGATTTGGGTTTAAAGTTTGATTTTGGGGGGTTTTTTTAGGGGGGGGTGAGGGGGTGGTTGGAGCCTAGATGTAGCCCTATGGGTTCTAAGAGGTCATGAGAATCAAAGATAAGTGAAATGTATAGGTCATCTTTGGGAGGCACGTGGTAATCACTAGCACTGTGCTCTCACATCTCACCGTAGGATCAAATTTCCTGATTCCCTCCGTGAGGCGTGGTGATGTGACCAGTTCTGGACAATGGGTGATAGGAAGCGTCATTTAACTGCCAGTGCGATATTCTCCGACTTGTTCTTCCCCCAACACCGTACATGTCTATTTGCTGCCATCCAGTCGAATGCAACTCAAAGCGGCCCACTGGGACAGAGTAGACTTTCCTCTGTAGGTTTCTGAGACTAGATCATATGGGAGCGGAAAAGTCTCATCTTTCTTTCCCGGAGTGATTGCAGGTTTCAAACTGCTGACCTTATAGATAGCAGCACAACTTATAGCCCACAGGGGTTTCTCTGTCAACACAGGTGTCACCAATCCTCAGATTGTGATGACATCATCTGAGGGAGAGGAACATGAAGCAGAACCCGTTCTCTGCCACCGTGAATGCCAATATATTTGTAGCAAAGCAAGACATAGGCATAAGGATTTTTCACATCGGATCATTGCCAAAACAGCCACGCATATTTCAGCCAACCCTCCCTCCTCTTTCTCCATCTAGGATCCTGATGGAAATTTTGAGACGATGGAGAGCCATCTTGAATCATGGGAGCAAAAGCAATATTCTAATGCCACAAGAACAGCCAAATAAAAGGAGACAGGGTCCAGGACATACTGAGCAGAGCCATGGAAGGAGCTCAAATTTGTGTTTGAGTTATTCGGTATGAGTCATGATAGATGCGGGGGCAGTTAGCACGTGAGTGAATGATTGGCACAGGAGTCACAAACAGAGCCATGACTGTGAGGGTGGCACAGGCCAGACAATCTTTTGTTCTTTTAGGCGCAGGGTCTCTATACATTGTGCCCACATAATTAGAAAACAAGATTTTGTTAGAGCTGAACCTACCTCCAGAAACACTGGTGGCCTGCTAAGTTATTCAGTGGATTGCTAGCCCCAAAGGTGGTGCCTGGAAACCACCAGTTGCTCCAAAGAAAAAACATGAGGCTCTCTTCTCCTGGGAAGATTTCCAGTCCTGGAAAGCTACAGGAGCAATTTGACTCTTTAAGCTTGACTCCATTTGGATGACAGTGAGTTTGGTTTGAATTTGTATCTCTGTCCTAAGTAGAAACGCCTGGGTGGTACAAATGATTAAGCA
>PVJH01046701.1:0-11706 GCA_004026705.1 Nesogale talazaci
AGAAAGAAAGAAAGAAAGAAAAGAAAGAATGAAATAAAGAAAGACATGGAATGCGACCTTGTACTGGGGCATCTGACCTTTTCCTACTCTAAGATATGGTCCTCTTCTCATACCTCCAAATACTGGCAATATATTAAAATTTTCTCATTGTCCCTGTGATGATGATCTGCAGGAGTCTTTTGTGCCTCTCAGTCATGTGTGTCATCTCTGAGATATCTTAAGTTCAAGATTCCACAGGGAATAGCGCCCAGGTGTCTCCTTTTTCTTCAAGCCCCATCCTGAGGCAATTAGTAGTAATGCCTCTTAGTTCTGGTTGGTCAGTCGTCATGACAACGCTCTAAGCCAATTCTATTTCTTTGAAGATTCTTACTTCAAAGACCACCTCTTCAAAAGCAAAGTAGAAGAGGCGATGGGAAGCCACAGAGGCCAAAATACCTGCCTGGGACCTAGGACTGTTCTCCTATGCCATATGAACAGGACAGCTGCACAGACCCCCAGCATCTGGAAAAGCAACCCTCTCTGTTCCAACATTATTTCCTAAAGATGGGTTAAGATAGAAGCACAAGGGCAGTTGCTCCTTCTCTTTTTTTCTCACCTGCCTCCATTACCTAGATGTTTGGATATCACGCTCTAAATATTTCCAATCTCATATCTTGATGTTTCAAGTCATGACATAAATCGGACCTGGTGTTCCTAACTCATAAATTTGCTCCTTTGAAATCTTCACGCAGGCAAGCCCCTTCTGGTCAAGTGCCAGAGATCCCTTTCATATGATATGCTGTTCCCGTTTCGTTTTTGTCTTCAGGAATGAAATGTTCTGCCGAGAGGATTAAAATGGACTCTTGGAAATCAATCTTGAACCACAATATGCCTGTGATAAGCTTCTGTCTTGCACTGTCGCCAAGAGACATTCCATTGGAGTAGTCACCAACTTCATGAAATCCCACAAATGATAACACTGAAGACACTTGCCAAATCTACATGGTCAACTCAGCAGAGGAACCAGGATGACTTTTGAACATGGAAAAGACAATCATCAACTGCTGTCTAAGATGAGGTTGTGCTATTAGATTCATAACAATCTCTGTTTCTCCAAAGATTCCTTTGAGTTTGTTGAAGACAAACTGAACCTAAGAAACTCCATTTTGAATCTCTCAGCCATTCTGAAGAAGTGTATCCTGCTAGATCAGAGTGACCTAGCATAGTTTGGCCCAAGATAGGGTAAAGTAAAACTAATGAGTATATCTGGATAGTAAAAGATAGCAAGCGGGGCATACTCATTCCTGCACACCCTCCCTCCTCCTGGTGTTTGGAGCAGATAGCTGGTGTCTGGAACGAACAGTTTTGCTTGTATATTTCCTCTTTTAAAAAATTATTCTCTTGTCTGCAAACTGTACAAAAACCCTGACTTTTCTTTGTTCGGGGCTTCAGTTTGATCCTGCGTGGTCATACTCTAGCTCGGATTTGAATCGAACCCGCCCCTTCTCCCCTTTTCCCTTGCAATAAACTTTGTTTTTTCTGCAGACTTGTGGGTCAGTGGTCTTTGTTGGGTGCTCGCTCCGTAACAGAGTTCATAATGGGACATGAATATTTTTGGCTCTTTAAAAGCAACACAGGTCACTTGAGAGATCTGGAATTTATGGGAGCTCGGTCAGAATTCAGAGTGCAATCTAATTTAATTTTCGTCTGGGAAAGACAGGCAACTTATTGATGCTGCCGTCTTTGGTGCGCTGGCTTTCAGTTTATTTGTTTGTTTGTTTTGAAGTAAATTTAACCACAGTTTGTACTTTTCCTGATAAGGCAACTACACTAAGCAGAGGAGGACAGTTTCTGAGAGAGATAATGAGTCTGGGAGAAGTGGGCTCATGTGGGAGTGTAGAAGAAAGAACAAAAGAAAGAAAAAGAAAGAAAGAAGGAAAGAAAGAAAGAAAGAGATGGAATGTGTCCTTGTACATGGACATCTGGCATTTTCCTGCTCTAAGATCCTGTCCTCTTCTCATTCCCCCAAGTACTGGCAATGGATTTAATTTTTCACATGTCCCTGTGATGATGATCTGCAGGAGTCTTTTGTGCATTCTTAGTCATGTGTGTCATCTCTGAGATATCTTCCATTCAAGATTCCACAGGGAATAGCGCCCAGGTGTCTCCTTTTCCTTTAAGCCCCATACTGAGGCAATGAGGAATAATGCCATTTAGTTCTGTTTGGCCAGTTGTCATGACAACGCTCTAAGCCAATTTGATTGCTTTGAAGTTTCTTACTTCACAGACCACCTCTCCAAAAGCAAAGTAGATGAGAGGATGGGAAGCCAGAGAGTCTAAAATACCTGCCCGGATCCGAGGAAAGTTCTCCTATGCCATGTGAACAGGAGAGATGCACAGACCCCCAGCATCTGGAAAAGCAACCCTCTCTGTTCCAACTTGATTTCTTAAAGATAGTTTAAGAGATAAGCACACCTGCCTCCTTTACCTAGATTTTTAGATATCACGCTCTGAATATTTCCAATCTTATATCTTGATGTTTCAAGTCATGATATAAATCAGACCTGGCGTTCCTCACTCATAAATTTGCTCCTTTGAAATCATCACAGAGTCAAGTCCCTGCTGGTCAAGTGCCAGAGATCCTTTTCATATGATTGGCCATTTCCGTTTCGTTTTTGTCTTCAGGAGTGAAATTTTCTGCCAACAGGATTAAAATGGACTCTTGGAAAACAATGTTGAAGTACAATATGCCTGTGATAAGCTTCTGTCTTGCACTGTTGCCAAGAGCCATTCCATTGGAGTAGTCACCAACTTCATGTAACCCCACAAATGATAACGCTGAAGACACATGACAAATCTCCAAAAAAGATTTGCAAGGTCAACTCAGCAGAGAAATCATGTTGCCTTTTGAATATGGAAAAGACAATCATCAACTGCTGTCTAAGATCAGGTTGTGCTATTAGATTTATAATTAGATTTATAAGAATCCCTTTTTCTCCAAAGATTCCTTTAAGTTCATAATGGGACATAACATTTTTGGCTCTTTAAAAGCAACACAGGTCACTTGAGAGATCAGGAATTTATGGAACCTCTCTAAGAATTCAGAACACAGTCAAATTTCACTTTTTTCTGAGTAAGAGAGGCTACTTGCTGATTCTGCCATCTTTGGTGGCTGGGTTGCAGTTTATTTGTTTGTTTGTTTTGAAGTAAATTTAACCACAGTTTGTACTTTTTCTGATAAGGCACCTACACTAAGCAGAGGAGGACAGTTTCTGAGATAATGAGTCTGGGAGCAGTGGGTTCATGATGGAGGGTGGAAGAAAGAAAGAAAGAAAGAAAGAAAGAAAGAAAGAAAGAAAGAGATGGAATATGTCCTTGTACTTGGGCATCTGACATTTTCCTGCTCTAAGATCCTGTCCTCTTCTCATTTACCCAAATACTGGCAATAGATTAAATTTTTCACAGTGTCCTTGTGATGATGATGTGCAGGAGTCTTTTGTGCTTTCTCCGTCATGTGTATCATCTTACAGATATCTTCCATTCAAGATTCCACAGTGAATAGTGCCCAGGTGTCTTCTTTTCCTTCAATCCCCATGCTGAGACAATTAGGAATAATGCCATTTAGTTCTGTTTGGTCAGTCGTCATGACAAAGCTCTTAAACAATTAGATTTCTTTGAAGATTCTTATCTCACAGACCACCTCTCCCAAAGCAACGTGGATGTGGGGATGGGAAGCCAGAGAGACCAAAATACCTGCCTGGAACCTGGGAATGTTCTCCTATGCCATGTAATCAGGACAGCTGCACACACCCCCAGCATCTGGAAAAGCAACCCTCTCTGTTCCAACATTATTTCTTAAAGATGGGTTAAGATAGAAGCACAAGGGCAATTGCTCCTTCTCTTTTTTCTCACCTGCCTCCATTACCTAGCTGTTTAGATATCACGCTCTAAATATTTCCAATCTCATATCTTGATGTTTCAAGTCATCACATAAATCAGACCTGGCGTTCCTCACTCATAAATTTGCTCCTTTGAAATCGTCACAGAGTCAAGCCCCTCCTGGTCAAGAGCCAGAAATCCCTTTCATATGATATGCCGTTCCCGTTTCATTTTTCTCTTCAGGAATGAAATTTTCAGCCGACAGGATTAAAATGGACTCTTGGAAATCAATCTGGAAGCACAATATGCCTGTGATAAGCTTCTGTCTTGCACTGTCACCAAGAGACATTACATTGGAGTTGTAACCAACTTCAAGTAATCCCACAAATGATAACACTGAAGACACTTGCCAAATCTGCAAAAAAGATTTGCATGGTCAACTCAGCGGAGAAATCAGGTTGGCTTTTGAACAGGGAAAAGAGAATCATAAACTGCTGGCTAAGATCAGATTTGGCTATTAGATTTATAACAATCTCTGGTTCTCCAAAGTTTCCTTTGAATTCAAAATAGGACATGAACATTTTTGACTCTTTAAAAGCAGCACTGGTCACTTGAGAGATCTGGAATTTATGGGACCTCTGTCAGAATTCAGAGCGCAGTCTAATTTCATTTTCTTCTGGGAAAGACAGGCTACTTACTGATGCTGCCATCTTTGGTGCACTGGCTTGTGGTTTGTTTGTTTTGAAGTAAATTTAACCACAGTTTGTGCTTTTCTTCATATGGCACCTACATTAAACAGAAGAGGACAGTTTCTGAGAGAGATAATGAGTCTGGGAGCAGGGCACTCATATGGGAGTGTGAAAGAAAAGAAAGAAAGAAAGAAAGAAAGAAAGAAAGAAAAGAAAGAAATAAGGTAGGAAAGAAATAAGGAAAGAAAGAAAGAGATGGAATGTGACCTTGGACTGGGGCATCTGAACTTTCCTGCACTAAGATCCTGTCGTCTTTTTATTACCCCAATTACTGGCAATGGATTAAATTTTTCACAGTGTCCCTGTGATGATGATCTGCAGGAGTTTTTTTGTGACTTCTCACTCATGTGTGTCATCTCTGAGATATCTTCCATTCAAGACTCCTCAGGGAATAGCACCCAGGCGTCTCCTTTCCCTTCAAGCCCCATCCTGCGGCACTTAGGAGTAATGTCATTTAGTTTTGTTCTGTCCGTGGTCATGACAAAGTTCTTAAACAATTAGATTTCTTTGAAGTTTTTTACATCACAGACCACCTCTCCCAAAGCAAAGTGGATGTGGGGATGGGATGCCAGAGAGGACAAAATGCCTTCCTGGAACAGAAGAATGTTCTCCTCTGCCATGTGATCAAGATAGCTGCACAGACCCCCGGCATCTGGAAATGCAACCTTATCTGTTCCAACATGATTTCTTAAAGATGTGTTAAGATAGAAGCACAAGGGCAGTTGTTCCTTCTCTTGTTCCTCATCTGCCTCCATTAAGTAGATATTAGGATATCACGCTCTAAATATTTCCAATCTTATATCTTGATGTTTCAAGTCATGACATAAATCGGACCTGACATTCCTCACTCATAAATTTGCTCCTTTGAAATTGTCACAGAGTCAAGCCTCTTCTGTTCAAGTGCCAGAGATCCTTTTCATACGATTGGCCGTTTCCGTTTCTTTCTCATCTTCAGGAATGAATTTTTCTGCCAACAGGGTTAAAGTGGACTCTTGGAAATGAATCTTGAAGCACAATATGCCTGTGATAAGTTTCTGTCTTAGCACTGTCAGCAAAAGACATTCCATTGGAGTAGTCACCAGCTTCAAGAAATCCCACAAATGATAATGCTGTAGACACTTGCCAAATCTGCAAAACAGATTTACATGGTCAACTCAGCAGAGGAACCAAGGTTGACTTTTGAACATGGAAAAGACAATCATCAACTGCTGTCTAGGGTCAGGTTGTGCTATTAGATTTATAACAATCTCTGGTTCTCCAAAGATTCCTTTGAGTTCCTAATGAGACATGAACATTTTTGGATCTTTAAAAGCAACACAGGTCACTTGAGAGATCTGGAATTTATGGGACCTCTCTAAGAATTCAGAGCGCAGTCTAATTTCATTTTCTTCTGGGAAAGACAGGCCACTTACTGATACTGCCATCTTTGGTGTGCTGGCTTTCAGTTTATTTGTTTGTTTTGAAGTAAATTTAACCACAGTTTGTACTTTTCCTGATACGGCAACTATAATAACCAGAGGAGGATAGTTTCTGTGAGAGATAATGAGTCTGGGAGCAGTGAGCTCATGTGGGAGTTTAGATGAAAGAAAGAAGGAAAGAAAGAAATGGAATGCGACCTTGTACTGGGGCATCTGACCTTTTCCTACTATAAGATAAGGTCCTCTTCTCATACCCCCAAATACTGGCAAAGGATTAAATTTTTCACATTGTCCCTGTGATGCTGATCTGCAGGAGTCGTTTGTGCCTCTCAGTCATGTGTGTTTTCTCTGAGATATCTTAAATTCAAGATTCCACAGGGAATAGGACCAAGGTGTCTCCTTTTCCTTCAA
Organism: Nesogale talazaci; assembly: GCA_004026705.1. NCBI lineage: Eukaryota > Metazoa > Chordata > Mammalia > Afrosoricida > Tenrecidae > Nesogale > Nesogale talazaci. Next base: position 6,437 of record PVJH01046701.1, read on the forward strand.
GCCCCATACTGAGGCAATTAGGAGTAATGCCATTTATTTCTGTTTGGTCAGTCGTCATGAAAAAGCTCTTAGCAAATTAGATTTCTTTGCCGTTTCTTACCTCACAGACCACTTCTCCAAAAGTAAAGTGGATGAGGGGATGAGACACCAGAGAAGCTAAAATACCTGACTGGAAGCGAGGAATGTTCTCCTATGCCATGTGAACAGGAGAGTTGCACAGAGCCCCAGCATCTGGAAAAGCAACCCTCTCTGTTCCAACATGACCTCTTAAAGATGGGTTAAGATAGGAGCACAAGGGCAGTTGCTCCTTCTCTTGTTTCTCACCTGCCTCCATTACCTAGATGTTTGGATATCACACTCTAAGTATTTCCAATCTAATACCTTGATGTTTCAAGTCATGACATAAATCGGACTTGGCGTTCCTCACTCATAAATTTGCTCCTTTGAAATTGTCACGGAGTCAAGCACCTTCTGGTAAAGTGCCAGAGATCCTTTTCATATTACTGGCCGTTCCCGTTTTATTTTTCTCTTCAGGAATGCAATTTTCTGCCGACAGGATTAAAATGAACTCTTGGAAATCAATCTGGAAGCACAATATGCCTGTGATAAGCTTCTGTCTTGCACTGTCGCCAAGAGACATTCCATTGGAGTAGTCACCAACTTCAAGAAATCCCACAAATGATAATGCTGAAGACACTTGCCAAATCTTCAAAAAAGTTTTGCATGTTCAACTCAGCAGAGAAACCAGGTTTGCTTTTGAACATGGAAAAGGCAATCATCAACTGCTGTCTAATATCAGGTTTTGCTATTAGATTTATAACAATCTCTGGTTCTCCAAGGATTCCTTTGAATTCATAATAGGACGTGAACATTTTTGGCTCTTTGAAAACAACACAGGCCACTTGAGAGATCAGGAATTTTTGGTAACTCTCTAAGAATTCAGAGCACAGTCTAATTTAATTTTCTTCTGTGAAAAACAGGCAATTTACTGATGCTACCGTCTTTGGTGCGCTGGCTTTTGGTTTATTTGTTTGTTTTTTTTGAAGTAAATTTAACCACAGTTTCTACTTTTCCTGATACGGCATCTACACTAAGAAGAAGAGGACAGTTTCTGAGAGATATAATGAGTCTGGGAACAGTGGGCTCATGTGGGAATGTAGAAGAAAGTAAGAAAGAAAGAAAGAAAGAAAGAAAGAAAGAAAGAAAGAAAGAGAGAAAGAAAGAAAGAAAGAAAGAAATAGATGGAATGTGACCTTGTAGTGAGTGGGGCATCTGACCTTTTCCTGCTCTAAGATCCTGTCCTCTTCTCATTCCCCCAAATACTGGCAATGGATTAAATTTTTCACTGTGTCCCTGTGATGATGATCTGTAGGAGTCTTTTGTGCTTTCTCAGTCAAGTGTGTCATATTTGAGATATCTTCCATTCAAGATTCCACAGGGAATAGCGCCCAGGTGTCTCCTTGTCCTTCAAGGCCCATCCTGAGGCCATGTGGAGTCATGCCATTTAGTTCAGTTTGGTCAGCCGTCATAACAATGCTCTAAGCCAATTAGATTTCTTTGAAGATTCTTACCTCAGAGACCACCTCTCCAAAAGCAAAGTAGATAAGGGGATGGCAAGCCAGAGAGGCCAAAATACCTGCGTGGAACCAAGGAATGTTCTCCTATGCCATGTGAAAAGGAGAGGTGCATAGACCCACAGCATCTGGAAAAGCAACCCTCTCTGTTCCAACATCATTTCTTAAAGCTGGGTTTAGATAGAAGCACAAGGGCAGTTGCTCCTTCTCTTTTTCCTCACCTGCCTCCATTACCTAGATGTTTGGATATCACGCTCTAATATTTCAAATCTTATTTCTTGATGTTTCAAGTCATGACATAAACCGGACCTGGCGCTCCTCACTCATAAATTGGCTCCTTTGAAATTGTCACGGAATCAAGCACCTTCTGGTCAAGTTCCAGAGATACTTTTCATATGATTGGCCGTTCCCGTTTCATTTTTGTCTTCAGGAATACAATTTTCTGCGACAGGATAAAAATGGACTCTTGGAAATCAATCTTGAAGCACAATATGCCTGTGATAAGCTTCTTTGCACTGCCTCTAAGAGACATTCCATTGGAGTATTCACCAACTTCATGAAATCTCACAAATAATAAGGCTGCAGACACGTGCCAAATCTGCAAAAGATTTGCATGGTCAACTCAGCAGAGAAACCACGTTGGCTTTTTAACATGGAAAAGACAATCATCGATTGCTGTCTGAGATCAGGTTTTCCTATTAGATTTGTAACAATCTCTGGTTCTCCAAAGATTCCTTTGAGTTCATAATAGGACATGAACATTTTTGGCTCTTTAAAAGTAACGCAGGTCACTTGAGAGATATGGAATTTATGGGACCTCTATAAGAATTCAGAACGCAGCCTAATTTCATTTTCTTCCAGGAAACACAGGCTACTTACTGATGATGCCTTCTTTGGTGCTCTGGATTTCGGTTTATTTGTTTGTTTGTTTTGAAGTAAATTTAACCACAGTTTGTACTTTTCCTGATACGGCAACTACCCTAAGTAAAGAGGGCGGTTTCTGAGACAGATAATGAGTCTGGGAGCAGTGGGCTCTTTTGGGAATGTAGAATAAAGGAAGAAAAAAAGAAAGAAAGAAAGAAAGAAAGAAAGAAAGAAAGAAAGAAAGAAAGAAAAAATATATAGAAGGAATGTGACCTTGTACTGTGACAGCTGACCTTTTCCTGCTCTAAGATCCTGTCCTCTTCTCATTCCCCTAAATACTGGCAATGGATTAAATTTTTCACAGTGTCCCTGTTATGATGATCTGCAGGAGTCTATAGTGCCTTCTCAGTCATTTGTGTCATCTCTGAGATATCTTCCATACAAGATGCCACAGTGAATAGCGCCCAGGTGTTTTCTTTTCATTCAAGCCCCATCCTGAGGCAATGAGGAGTAATGCCATTGAGTTCTGTTTGGTAAGTCGTCATGGCAACACTCTAAGCCAATTAGATTCCTTTGAAGTTTCTTACCTCACAGACCACCTCTACCAAAGCAAAGTGGATGAGGGGATGGGGAGCCAGAGAGGCCAAAATACCTGCCTCGAACCATGGAATGTTCTCCTATGCCATGTGAACAGAATAGATGCACAGGCCCCCAACATCTGGAAAAGCAACCCTCTCTGTTTCAACGTGATTTCTTAAAGATGGGTTAAGATAGAAGCACAAGGGCAGTTGCTCTTTCTCTTTTTCATCACCTGCCTCCATTACCTAAATGTTTGCATATCACCCTCTAAATATTTCTAATCTTATATCTTGATGTCTGTGTTACGGTCAAACTTTAGGCATAGTAAGAGCAACGCCATTTTGTCCTTTAGCCAGCAATGGAAATTTACAGAAAGCTATAGTCTTCTTGCACTAGTCAAAAATTAACTGCCAGATGGCTGTGCCCAAGAAAAGGCGCAATCACAAACATCTTGTTGAACCTAACAAGCAGAGATTACTCAGGAATAGAAAGTAACGTCTGTGACCTGACCCTTTTCTGTATATAGCCCTTTTGTTCTCGCTCATGCAACCATGCAACTCTGCATTATGTAGCAGCCTACTTAAGTGAACCAGAGAGTAGCCATTTTGTAGGCTTTAAAAATTATTTAAACTGCTTGCTTTGCTTGTACGCTTGTCAGCTATGAAAAATTTTTCAATTATGTGTTCACCCACCCAGGAATGTTCTTTTAGTTTAAACTTCCTCCTCCCTAAAATATACTCAGAAACCTTTGTAGTTGAGATCACCTCCTCAGCCAGACCCTCTTTTACTCCCCCCTTCCCTTTCATCCTATAAAAGACATAACTTTTTTATGCTCGGGGCTGCAGTCCAAATAAAGCCTGTAGCCCAGATTCGAATCTGTCCGTTATATGTTATATGTCATCTGTTATATGTTGTAATAAACTGTCTGTTGTTCTGCAGAACTTGGGTCGCTGATCTTATTTGGGCTCTCAAACTGTAACATTTGGAGGCCCCAGCGAGATCGTCCTCCTTCATTGGCCGTTCCTGTTGGACCGAGCTCGGTATCTGTATCTGCAACTGCACGGCACCAGTAAGTCAGGCCTGGTTTTCTGAAAACATCTGTTCTGGAGAGTACTATTGGTGGTGCGGAGGAGACAGAACACCGTTATAGTCTCCGGACCAAAACCAAAGCAGGGACGACTGCTGCAGTCCTGGTTCTGTTAAACTGTGTGATTGCAGGCCGGCCTAGTGTGTCTCTGTGTGTGTTTTTGTCAGTCTGTTCATGTGGTCCTTTGTCTAGTGTCTGGGTCCTGGTTTCCTAATAGTTTTCTTTGTGGTGTTTATTTTGGCTGTGTGACTCAGAACAGTAACCCCATCAAAGTGGACTGTAGTACAGAAAGTAAGCCTAAGTTTGGTTTATATTTGTATCTGCCTAATTTTTCCCTTATTACAGTGTAATTAGAGGCCACATTGTCACATTGTCACTCCCTGTTCCTGTAAAAATTGGTCAGAAAGTCTCTAAAAATTGTGAACCTACTGTTCTTGAATGTTTAATTAAAAACTTTTCAGATTTCAAGGCTAGGGGGAAAGGTTATGGTGTGTCCTTAAATGCCTTTAACTTGTGAAAGTTTTGTGAATTAGAATAGACAACTTTTGATGGTACTTGGTCCCCTGAAGCCTCGCTTGATGTAACCTTGTGTTCACGGGTAAAAAGAGTCTGTTACAGTAATCCTGGGCACCCTGACCAAATACCTTATATTGATGTTTGGATTGACATTGTTTATGATTTTCCTCAGTGGTTAAAGGCTTGTGGATTTTCCCCTCTGAAGTCTGGTATTAAAGCCCCTAAAAACCTCCTTGTGCTTAAGCCCCCCGCTGGGAATTTAGTTAACCCCTGGCTTCAAGTTCACCCCCTGTGTTGGATGGTCCTCCTGAGGAGCCCCTCCTAAATCCTCCCCCTTATTACACCTTAAAAAAAAAGAAGGAAGTTCAGGAGGGAGAAGCTCCCAGCCCCTCAGGAGAAGATCTCACAAGTCCACCCCATACTCGTTCTGGTACTCTTTTCTCTGAGGCCTGCCCAGCAGCTCAGCTTCTCCTCCGTGAAGTGGTGGACCCAAGCACCCGGGGACATCACCTCCGAACTTATGTTCCCTTCACTACCTCTGACCTGTATAATTGGAAAAATCACCCCCCCCCCTTTAGTAGTGATCCTCAATGTTTGGTAACTCTCTTAGAGTCAGTCTTTTACACCCATCAGCCCACTTGGGATGATTG
>PVJH01046702.1:0-11690 GCA_004026705.1 Nesogale talazaci
GGCGACTTCTACACGGAGGCTGAAAATGGAGAATGCAGCGTGTCCGAGGAGTTTCGTCGCCATTCACCTGCTTCCCTCTTTCTCCGCACCATGAGAAAGTTGGAGGGAAGGAGAGGAGCAGAGCTTTAGCAGAGTCCTGGGGACGGGACGTTGAACGCAGCCAGGAAATGAACCCAGAACATAGCCATCACCTCATCCGAAATCCCTGGGGCTGCACCATGAGACCAAGAGCCATGCTACCAACCAGGGAGCCTGAGACTGCTCTCTGCCCCCTCCACTGCCCCACCACTGCTCCCAAGAGAGAGGAGGGCTTGCTTCCCAATGCATTGTCTTTCTGGGGGAGGGTCAGTTCCCCCATAAGCCCTGTGACTTCTGCAAAGAACCAAGACCCATGCTGGAAAGCAAGGTTTACCCACAAAGGTTTGAGGCTCCACCCGTATCCACTCCCCTTACTTTGTGGCCTCCGGGTGAGGAGCACCTCTCCAGGACTATGATTTTAGATGGATGGCATATCCAAGTGACTGGACCCTCCAGACAGACACATACACACACACAGTCCAGGGGACCCCAGCTGAAGGCATCTTGTGCCAGAGCCCTCATCCTATGACCCTGCAAGGAACAGGGCAGCCCTAGGATCTAAACTGAAGCTTCTTAAACGAGGCGGGTCACAAACCCAGCTGGGGTCACGTAATTGAAGGTGGGCAACAGGTTTCTGAAGAAGCAGCCACCAAAAATTAACTCGAAATGGATCTAAGGTGTCCCTGGCAGCGTTTGCCCATGCTGCAAATGTCCCCTGCCAAATGAAATCACGCAGGGAACGTTTAAGCAGCCCTGGTCTAAAAGGCACTCAATGGAACCAATCTTCTCCCTCCAGACAGCCTACAAGGGGCACAGGAAGGAGAGAGGAAATGGTCTTCACCCTTCCTGTAGTTTCTGCCCCAGCACCCTTCAGAGACCCTGCCGTTCCCAGCCATTATCCTCTCTAGTTCTCTGGCTTCTTTCCCTCCGCTTCTGGGAACACTAACCAACACTCAGTGCCGTGGCGTAGAGACTGACTCAGTGCCACCTGGCAACACTGGAGACAATTGCCCCGTGGGTTTCTGGGACGGGAAGTCTTGACAGGAGTAAAAAGTTCCCCTTCCTCCCCCAATGACTACTGACGTGGAGCAGGAGGCCTTGCAGATAACAACAGCCCACGTTGAAACCAAGCTGCCCCTACGGTTAGTACACCACATCCTCTTTTGGCTCCATGCAGCCAGTGTCCACTTCTGCTTCTTACACTTTTGATAGTGCATCACCCTTAGAGGAACATGAACATACGGGACAGATTAACGGCAATGAAATAGGGCAGGAATAAGAGGGACGAGGGAGGGTAGGCGGGAGAAGGGGGGTGAGGGGTGAGGAGAGGAAGGCTTGCATCCCTGGCGGCTGAGGTGAGCTCAGACAGAGGGCCAAGTTCAGATGTAGCTCCAACAACCAGAGGTAACGCAATCAAGACCTCTGAGCAGTCACGAGCTTTTGAAATGCCTACCTAGGTGGTCAATGAACACCACGGGCTCTTTGGGAAACTGGTCCAAAGTCGCCGAATCATCCAGAAAGCTTTGCTAAGTACCTACTGCCCACACACATGGCCGTGACTCCTCTTGTCCCCCTGTGCCCTCTCCTACCAAGGCCATCTGTCAAATACGGACTTGTCTTTTATGACACAGCACGGGGGTCGGGTTCTGAGAGGCCACGGTACGTTGTGCAGCCATTTCCTCCTCCTATACGAAATGAGGGGGAAGATAGCACCCCAAACTATCAGCCTGTGGTAAGTGACTTGACAGAGCGGTGGTTCTCAACCTTCCTCGTGCCACAGCCAGTGAGTACAGTTCCCCATGTGGTGGTGACCCCACTCCCACCCCCTGCCATAAAATGATTTCCATGGCTACTTCATCACTGTCATCTTGCTACTGTGATGAATCAGGCGACTCCTGTGAAAAGGTCGTTCAACCCCCAAAGGGGTTGTGACCCATAAGTTGAGAACTGCTGATTCTAGCCTGCCAGAAGGACAAACCTGTCTTGGAAGAAGTACGACCAGGAAGCTGCTTAGAAGCAAGGATGGCAAGACTCTGTCTTGTGTACTTTGGACTTGTAATTAGGAAGGTTGGCGAAAAGGATCAAGACCTTTAAGGAGATAGAGTGACTCAGTGGCTCCCACAGCGGACTCAATCATTACAACAGTTGTGGGGATGTCATAGGATCGGGGTATTTTGTTTGCATAGGATCACCATGAGTCACAGCACCTAACACCGCCAGCTCCGCCACCAACGCCGCCGCCATCACCTATCCTTCCTCCACCACAGAATCCAACTTCTTGTCCTTCTTCACTTACATGTCCCAGTCCCCCAAGGAAGCTGTGGCCTCCTTGAGGATCTACCATGGATGTTCAACTTTTCATCCCTAACTCACAACAGTGCTTGGCACAGCCTCCTGAAGTAGCTTGCGAGTAGAAGAATCCTGTAGGGCTCCCATGGCTGTAAATGTCTATAAACACAGATTGACTGGTCTTTCTCTTTTACAGTGGCTGCTAGGTTCAGATGATCGACCTTTTGGTTATTAGTTCCTATACCTAGCAGGGCCTAAAAGAACATTTGGAAAAAATAATGAACTTCATCAATGCATGTAAGAGCCTGTCTACAGACAGCTGAGTAGTGAGTTAAAGACCAAGGCCCAGGAGGACACACAGCCCAGTTGGAAGGAGGGGAAGAATTGTGAAAACACAAGAGATAGATGAGCAGCGGCTAATGACCACAGAAGTGGGCAAGAACAAACGCTATAGAGTAGGGGAGCTGGGGAGCTAGCAGCCGGGGTTGGCCAAGGCTTCCCAGGAACTTGAACTTGACTTTGGAAAGAAGTCAGGACCGTCAAGTCAAATTCCACACAGGGAAAATGGTACCATTGGCATACCAAGCAAACAAGTTTGGCTTCTTTGGGTCGCCCCGGGGAGGAAAATGTTTTGGTGAGCTGGAGATCAAGATGGTGAGGAAGGTGGGAAGGATTCAGACAATGACAGAGTTCTTGAACCTCAGAATGCTGCTGCCCAGTTCCTCTATTCCTAATCTGTGGCTGCAGAGCAAATTTAAATGGCACTAAATGCTTATATTCGTGGTTTCTATGAGTCAGGGATTTGGGAGCGGCTCGGCTGGCTGGTTGGTTCTGAATCAAGGTCTCCCCAGGGCTGCCGTCAAGATATTGGCTGACACTGCAGACATCAGAAGGCCTGTCTGGAGCTTGGGGGATCCACTTCCATGATGGCTCCCTCGTCACCTGGCTTAGTTGTGATGTCTTTCCGTAAGAGGCCTTGTGATCTTCTTATAAGGCTACTTGAGTGGCCTCACAACATGGCGTCTGACTCACCCCAGAAGGCGAGAGCCAAGAGGGAAGAAGGTGAAATTCGTATCTTTACCACCCGCCCTTCAAAGTCACACTCCATGATCTCCCTAAGGTCCTCATGGTGACCCTATGGCAGACCTATTCCACGTGAGAGGGACTCTAGGACTGTGAATACCAGAATAGACCACCAAGGCATTCTTGGAAGCAGGCCCTACATGTGCCACATTCTCATACTTCACGGCACTTTCTGTGGCCATCCGAGGAAGACGGGGCGTGGATTCACTCAGCACACCTAGCCTCAATTCCCACTTCACTTCCTCTCCTCGCCTCTCTTACTGAAGCAAGAAAACAAATTCTTCCATTACCCAGCATGCTGGCAGCTGACAGAGGCCATGCGACCCAGTTAAGGCCTATCCATGGGAAGAGTGGCAAATTCTTGCAGAGTTCTTACTTTGTGGGTAAAGAAATGGGAAGAAATCACTGGCAGTTTGCTCTGCCCCCTGCCTGCCTGCCTGGAACATGGACACGATGCCAGGGGGTTAAGGCAGGAGGCATCTTGTCTTGACCAGGCAAAAGGTGAAATGGCCGGGCTGACAACGCAAAACTGTAGGGGGTCCCTGACAACATAGCCTGAATCAGCCCTGGGCTTATTAAACTGGGAAAAAAAGGCCTTTGTATGATGAAGCTTCTAGACTGTGATTTCCATTCCATCTAAGGTCTCTTAATGGATAGCTCAGCAAACAAAGACCAGCGGGAAAAATCCTGCCTACTACTTGCTGGGGCACAAAGCTTTAGGAGAACACAGCTTGCTCAATTCTCCTTACAATGGCCACTGGAGTCCTCACCATAGAGATCAGATGGCCCACCAAATCGAAAATGCGTACAGTGGCTAATAGGTGCCTGTCATCCGCTCAGCCTACTCTCAGTGACCCCCAAGCACAATAGATTAAAGTGGGGTGGAGTCATAGGTGTTCCCTGGCTATATTTTCGGAAGGAGATCACCAGGTCTTTCTTCCTACTTCATCTTACTCTGGAAGCACAGCTAAAACCTGTTTAGCATCACAGTATTGCACAGCCTTCTCCAACAGATCAAACCGAATCCACACCGAACTCACAGACTGGCAGGTCAATTCCGACCCATAGTGACCCCAAGAGGCAGAGAAGCATGATCCCTGGGGGTTTCCAAGCCCGTCACTCTCGGCAGAAGTTTAAAACCTTATCCTTCTCCCATGGAGTGTCCGGTGATTTCAAACAACTGACCTTGCGGTTAGAAGCCCCACACGTAACTGCTATGCCAGTGGGGCTCCTTTCTCTGACAGATGAAGGCAGCAAAAGATGCCTTCCTTCCTTCTCTGGCCAGGAATCGAACCAGGGTCTCCTGCAGGAGAAGCAAGGATCCTACCAGCTGAGAAAAAAGGGCATTGTATGCAGCACAGTAACAGCTCAAGGTCTGTCCCATTCTGCTGAAAGAAAGACCCCAACACTTGTCTGCGGACCACTGTTTACCTTACAGTGAGTCTGCCTTTGTCACACAGACGGACAGACTGGCTGGGCAACTGGCAGCCAACTGGAGGGAAACTCTAGAAATAAATGAACAGCAACTGCTCCTTCATGGGTGGGTACAGGCTCCACCCTGGAAAGCCCAGAGAAACAGCCACCTCCAGCCCACACTCCCCTGGACATCCACCTGGAGTGGTGGCAGGGAGCGAGGGACCTGCTCCCTGGGCTGTGGGAACGTCACAGAGGGGTCACCTATGGCTCACCCGGCTGGCGAGCACGGGCCCTTTGAACTATATGTCCTCAGGGCCTCCCTGCAGAGTGAGTGAGCCTTTCAAATGGGGTCTGTGTCTTCACTGCTCCCTCATCCTGGTCAACCTCATGATTGGCAGTCTAGGGGTGGAGTCTAGCTTGGCAATCTGGAGATAGCCAATGAGTAGCCAATGAGGCCTCTGTGTGGGCATGGCTTTCTCCTGAGACTTTGGAGAAGGGAGACTGGACGGAGTCTCTGAGAGACCAACTACTGACAAGACGAGATGACGGCATGCTGATCGATCCTGATTCCTGGAGAATGGAGGAGCCAGAGGAGAAGCCACATGGGCTTGCCCTGATGGAACCAGACTTCTGGGGCCGAAGAAGTCACAGAGAGGCTCCTGCCAGTGCTGAGATGCTCCCACCGCCAATGAATACTGCTGACGGGCCCTGAACCCTGAAAATGAGGAGCATGGGGAGACCCTTACCAGTACCAGTACCCCTACCTCTACTACACATGCTTCATGAGTCAGAGGAGACTTTATAGACTGGGATCTGGCATTGGGGCTAATATCAGGTTTATGACCTTGGACAGGACTGGGTTGGGATGCTTTCTCAATATTCCAGTCCTCTTGTATATAAACCTTTCCCTTATATCCATATGCGTGTCTATGAATTTGTTTCTCTAGTCTACTAATACATACAGGTAGGTATTTATAAAGTGCAGTTCTTAAGAGAAATCGACAGAAGAGTGGTCAGCACCTATCAAAGGCAAAAACCTGGTGGAGAAAAGGCCGTCTCCGCCAAGTTCCAGTTCTCACAAGCTTCAGAATAGTCGTGTTATAAAACCTTTCTCTCCCTGCCCCATCTCCAATCATTCCCTCTGCTCTCCTGCCAACAGTGAGCACTCGAGCTAGTGTGGCTCCAAAGCTGGGTGGACGCATCTCTTCCCAATGCTGAGTTCGGAGATATCACATGCGAATCCTGACATCTGTCACGCTGGGACTATTTACACCAGGGAAATGGGCAAATGTTTCCAATCTGGGCTTTCGTTTCGGGTCCCGGCCCCTCCCCCCAGAAAGAGCAGATTGTTACACATTCAGTAGCACACCAGTGACTGCCTGCTGCTTCTCCTCCTTGCTGGCATAAGCCACTGAGTCCCTACGACGTGGGAGGCATCACAGGCTAGGTCTTCCTCCAGAGCCGGAGGGTGAAGAGGACACATGTCAGCCCTCAAGGGTCCGGCACCAGATCGATCTCAATCAAGACGCCTAGGGCTGCAAGTAACAGAAAAGGTGGCCGGTCATGGTTCACTTAGAAGCAGGCCTGGAGCTGGGCACCAGTCTGGGGGCACAGGAGTGCCATCAAGGATACTGCCGGTTGCCACCTCTAACCCTCGGCCATCCTTAGGCCGTCAACTTCTCCTCCTTCCGCCAGCTGCCTCGTGGTTTCAGGAGGGGGCCAGCAGTTCCCAAGCAAGAAGTAGGAGCGAGAGGTTTCTTTTCCCTTTTTAATCCAGAAAGAAAATCACTTAACTCTCATAGTAACAAGTTCATGAGGTCGCTACTAAGACTATTCTCATTTTAGAAACAGGGCAACTGAAACCCACAAAGATGAACGTGTTCCAGGACACAGAGCCAGCCACAGAGGAGCCAGGAGATAAACCAAGCCTTCTGACTCCAGCTCCACCGGTCACTAGAGGCACGAGCTGTTAGAAGCCAATCCACTGCTCCATGGCACCGTGGGGGGCAATTCTCTAGGGGCCCTGGCAGAGTAACAGGTGACACGTTGTGTTGCTCATCATGAGGTCAGCAGTTTGACCCTACCAGCCTCCATGAGAGAACGTTGAGGCTTTCTCCTCCAGCAAAGAGTTAGTTGGGGAAACCCAGCGAGGCAGCCCTTTCAGGGTCAGCATCCACTCGATGGCAGTGAGTTTGGTGGATGGGGAGCTGTTCTCTTGCACGAAGCATTCGGTCTGTGACTTTGGGTTGCTCGGGAACGGAAATTCTGTTCGCTTACTCTCCAAGGCCTCCACCTCCCCCACCAACCCGTGGGCACAACATCAGGTGCTCCTGTTTGATAAGGGCCAGGGGAACCGGCGCCAGGCATCCAGCTCGGCTCTGTGGCTATCCAACCTGAACGGAAAATCTTCCCGCTCCTGACGCCAGCCCGCCCGTGTCTGGCTCCTTCCTGTTCTAATTACTCACTTAAAAACCTGAAGGCTCGGGCTCCGATCCACTTGGCAATCAGACCATCTCCTGGGCCCATCTGCCTGTAACTGCACACCCCACTATCTGGAACCTCGTCCCTTCTTACTGCAGATCCACGGTGCTGGGATGATCTCACGATACGTAGATCTCTACCTGTCCAGTTCCTCCCCCGACCCAGAAAACTCCACCCCTGACACCCCAAGACGGTATTCCTTCCTCATCCCGGCTAGAGAAAATCCATTTCTAGAGAGGACAAAACACTGGGGGACTTTGATTAGCAGGAAATAGCCAAAGGGAGTCCTCGGCTCGGTTTCTCTGCTGCGTCTACGGCTGAGTTCCTGTCTTGGATCTCCGGCTCTGCAAAGACAGGAAACCTAAGTACCGAACGGTGACTGAGGGGTCCAGGGTCGGGGTCCTTCCACCAGCAACCACCCCCGGGAACGGCCCAGCCACCATTTCTCTCTCGACTTTGGTTGGGATACTGGTGAGATTAGCTTGCGGGGCAGTGGACGGACAGAAGTGGCTGCAGGAACCTACCAGAAGCCTGGCATGATGGGACCTTTCCCCAGCAAGCATGGACCCCCACTGATGGAGCTGCACTCTTTTTCCTGCTTCCTGTTTCCCATATGGGTGGAAGCGAAGCCAGAGTCTTCTGCACGGGCATGCTGGGTGCCTCAGCGGAGTCCTCTGATGCTGACCGGCTAATGAGACCTTGGGAGGCAAGCTCATTGCCTTGGGCAAGTCAGTTCTCAGCTTGCCTCCTCCTCTGCAACAAGGAACCTAATGTCGTACGTGAAAGAGCCCTGGGGGCGAAACACCTACGTGCTCGGCTGCGAACCACAAGGCTGGCGGTTTGAGCCCACCGAGCAGCTCTGCGGAAGAGAGACGGCGCAGTGATCTGCTCTCGTGGCGATGACGCTGTCACACGGGCCTGCCGCCAGTTGGAACCAAGGCGACAGGATCCAATGACAAAAGCGTCCTGGGGTACGTGCAGCTTGGGTCCAAACCCTAATAAAACCATCGAGCCAGTGCATTGATTCCAGATGGAACTGCCCCGTGGTGGTTTCCTGTGGAGGGAGAAGTCCTGGAGGCCCAAGAGTGCCGTGTGGGGCTGAGGTCTGCGAGGTCCCCAGTTTGAAACCGCCAGCTGCTGCCTGGGGGAAAAGACAAGGCTCCCTACTCCTGCAAAGTTATAATGTAGGGAACGCCAGGGGCAGTTCTACCCTGTCCCAGAGGGTCACGGTGAGCTGGCAGCGGCTGTCTGCCAGGGAATTTGCTTGTTTTCATCCCCATGGAAGCAGACTGCTCTCTTCCCTAAGTGACTGGTGGAGGGCTGGAACCAGCCACCTTTGAGCTGGCAAGCAAATGCTTAACCACTGTGTCACCAGAGTTCCATCGGAGCCAAGGAGAACTGGGTTCAAACCCTGATTCTGTCACCGACTGACTGAAATTGTGGGCAAGTCACCTAACGTTCACTGTGTCCCGAGCTCCCACCCACTGATGTGACAAATAGACCCATTCACGTACTTAGGGTAACTTACAAGAGCACAGAAATACATAATGTGTTCATAATCACTTACTTTTGCTTTACCCGCCTCACCAGGCATGACGGTGAGCAGGTAAAATAGGGCACTAAGGACACAGAATTTTCATTCAATCAATATTAGTTTCCATCTCCCCCCCAAAAAAAAAAAAATAAGATTACCGAATCCATTTGTTCCAAAGCGAAGCCCAATACTGAAGCTTCGAGCTGCTCAATCGAGTACACCCCAGCTGAGAGGTCCAAGCCCGTCCTCTTCCCAGACCTGTCCCCTCTGTCCAAACACGGGGCACAGTCATTCATCCCCCAGAAGGCAGCGCCACAAAGCTCCCTCAAGGCTGTGAGGAGTCCTCCGCAAGCTCCTCACCAGAGCGCAGCCTGAGGACGGGCGGCCCCTGCTGAAGCACAGCCCTGCCGTCATCCACAGAGCACGGCGCCCACACCACCATCCGAGCTGCTGCCGGTCCCCAATCCACACCACGTCGCCAAGCTGTCAGCTCTCGGAACAACAAGACAGAGAGGGTGAGGAGGCTTTTGACACGTGACAAAACTCAGGGTGGGTCCGAGTCTCCTTCCTTGAGACTCGTTCTGGGGACCCTCCAGGCTCTGCTTTTCACAGAGACAATCTAATCCAAAGGGAAGGGTGCGTCCATCCCTGTCTCGGAAGAGAAAAGCTGCCCCCTGGCCTCTAACAGAAGGGTCCTGACGTGGTGGGGGCCACGAGGCAAACACACGGTACCCTTGACAACCACACAGTCTCTGTAGAGCGGCCGACACCCATCCCATGCAAAGTGTCTACAGTGATTCGAAGGTGAATGAAGATCGCAATGCTATGCAGGTCAAAAAACGAAGACAGCATTGCATCTGTTCTCCTCGGAGGGACGTTGACCATTCAAGGCTCAATCACACATCCATCCACGCCCTCCTCTCCCCCCAGCAATTTGTCCGTTTTTCTATCCTGATGGAGGGCACCGTTCCCATCTCAAAACCCCCTGCCTGCCATTGAACCACGGCTGACTGACGGGGACCCTGCAGGACACGGTGGAACAGTCCCTGTGGCTTTGTGTGACTGCTCACCTTTCTGGGACCAGGAAGCCGCCTCTTCCTCGCTGGGAGCGGAGGTGGCAGAGAACTGTTCCCCTGGCGGTGAACAGTCCGCCTCCGCCAACCCCAGAACTGACACTTCCCTCAACTGTCCCAACCATACATCGCTTGTCCAAACCGAGCCCACATAGGTGAGCCGCCTTTGGGGCCAGAAAACAACAAAGGCCGGCAAGGCTGTGGCGATGGGAACTCATGTTCACCGTGGGGGGTGGGGGGGAGGGTCATAAAGACGCAGTCACTGTGAAAGATGAGGCGGCAATCCTTAGAGCAATTGGGAATGGAAACCCTGCATGAACCAGCAACATCACTCTGAGGCATCCACCCCAAAGCAATACGAGACACAGAGGACAAGTGCTCGCGTCTCCGGCATGGCCCTTTCAAAGCTTTTATTCCACCCCCCCACCCCGTTTAGGGAAAATAAACGGCTCATCCTCAAGCTGGTCCTACAGAGGCCATGATCCATCACGTGGAATAATGTTTATGAACATGGCCAGCAAATACAATGCCGTGGCTATTATTACCCTCTTGTTGTTTACGGTTTACCAATGGGCTGTCCTGGCCTCTCGACCCCTACACTAGTTCTTCCCTCCAGGTTAGTTATCCTGAGACAGTCTTCGTGTCCTTGTCCTCAACCGGGTTCCCAAGTCTCCCGTGGAAGGAAGCCAAATGCAAAGAGGCCTTGCAAACCACACAGAGGGCTTGCTTTCTGAGTCAAGAGCCCACCCTGGTTGGGGGGGAATGGGGGGGGCGGTGGAGAGTGGACAGAACCGTGGCAGCTCAGGGCCTATGTGGGGTGGCCACAAAGTTTTCAAGAATGTTGAAAAGCCACTTCAGAAATGTCGGTGAAGGAACTTACAGGACTTAAAAGGGAGCGCAGCCATTGTGTCCGGAATAGGGATTAAACCAGAAACTGCCCTGAGGTCACAGGCAAGCCGAGCACGGGCCACATCTAGGGAGCTCATCCAGGGTCACGTGACGTGGGCTCGGACGCGCACCTGACAGTTGTGGTGCGTCACGCGGCAGGGTGACGCACTCTGTGGAGACCACCCTCCGGCGTTTTAGTGTCTGGGGAGCAGAGCCAAAGACTGCCCATGAATCACACCAGGAGGACAGCATGGCCCGGGCAGGGGAATGCTTTTCAACTCTGTGTGTGCGTGCACAGGTGTGTGTGAAGTGTGAGCGCATGGGTGACGTCACGAGTGTGAGAGTACCAGTGTGATGTCGTGAGTTAAGTGTCTGTGTCCTGAGTTGGGAGGGTGTATGTGATTTCATGCGTGGGAGGGGGAATGTGTGGGATGTCATGAATCTGAGAGAACCCGTGAGGGATGACACGTATGAGCGTGTGTGTTATGAAGGTGAGAGTTGAGAGAAAGAGAGAGTGTGTGTGTATGTATGTGTGTGTGTGTGTGTGTGTGTCTATAAACCCTAGAGACTTTTCAGACTCTAAAACCATCCTGTGGGGTGGAAATGTCTCCGAAGGGCAGCATGTGCCGCAGGAAGGAGGGATGGACACGGGACCCGCGGGAAGGAAGTGGCAGAGGTGAGGGTGCCCAAGGGGACGTCAATGAGCGAGAGGAAAGCAAATGTGCAGGTACTGGGCATCTCGGGAAGCCAGGGCTTTCTTCAAAGCCATTTCAAAAGACTCCTCCGCAGACTCTTCCTTGTGGCTGTCTCAGAGGAGAAGCTTTTTGCCCTGGCCCAATATGCAGCCT
>PVJH01046703.1:0-11688 GCA_004026705.1 Nesogale talazaci
TTGATACAACTGATGTACGTATTGTTATAAATGTTATAAAAGCCCCCAATAAACCGATGTATATTAAAAAAAAAAAAAGAAATGTCTGTTGATTTGGGGTGACTGTAGCACAATGATGTATGATAGCAACTGAATGGTTTTGTCATTTTGATAAACTGACCCTGGGCCAGGTGACCTCTGTCAAACAAAACTATGGTAGTCATTCTGTCATAATTTGAGGACTATCTATATTGAACTGTTTTTGGTTAGGATGTTCTTGATATAAACATATCTATTAAGTCTAGTTGATTTATAGTGTCATTCAGAAACTAAATTTCCTTGTTGCTATTTTCCATGCTGCCTTATTCAATATTAAAAGTGGTATCTTAGAACCTCCTTTAAAAAAAGAAAGGTCATAAAAGGAAGTATTGGAGATAAATTTCAAACCAGATGCCTGGTTCCAGCGACACTACACTCTCTGAAGATTCCTAGCATGTGTTTTCCTCAGAATTCCAAAAGACTTTTTACAGCTCAAAAAGTTGAAAACGGAACCATTTAAAATGATTGTTTTGTGCATTCCATGTTAATCTTTAAATATAAAGAAATTGATCCCACTACTGTATACAGAGTAGAACTGCCCCATTGGATTTCCAAACTTCTCCATACTTCCATGGGTTTATACATAAGAACAATTGTAAGGATGTGCAGGACTGGGCAATCTTTCATTCTGTTGTCCATAGGTTGCTCTGAGTCAGAACTGATGCTCTATGCTTACTAACAAGATATTTTCACAGGCCCAGAAAGTCTCGTCTTTCTCCCTTGGAGCAACTCCTTAGCTCAATCTGCTGATCTTGTGGTTGGCAGTTCAAAACAAAATCCACTCTTCAACCAGAGCACTTTTTAATTAACCATAAGGTATAAAAATTATTTCATTAACTATTGACATATATCATAGCCATTTAAGATGCTACCAAGAGAAAAAATATGTGTATGGGGTGTGTGTGTACATTACATGATTCTTGAAATCCCTTTGTCCATCTAAAACTGTTGCAAAATAAAATAAAAATTTTCAGGTAATATATATATGAGATAAAATTGTTTCATTAGTAATATGCATGAATATTAAAATATCTCAGGTATTTGGTTGGAGAAGAAAACATTCAACAAGGACCAAAGTCTTAAATGGAAGTAGAATTGTGGGCCATTTACAATGAGATGCAGTGGGTGATAGTGTATTGCAGCATGAGCCTGAAAGATGATGAATTCATGCAAAGTTAGAAGGAAATGACCCCAAAGTGGCACTGAGAACCAGAGCTGCGCTCATTACTTATCTCACTTCTAGCCTCTTGTAGTTTGAAGTTTGATGAAATAACCTTTCTGGAGAGAAATGTAGAAAGGGCAGAGACTGGCATCCTCAGAAAATAGAAGATGAAGAGTGAAAATCAGAGATTCAAATATTTGTTTTTAATTGTGGAATGGAGATTTTAAATATTACCAATTATTGGAGTAGGAAGGAAGGAGTTGGAAAATCCACTAGGAGAGAAAATAGAATTTAAAGTGTTACATTTACTTGAATTCAATTACTGATTTAAAAATTCAAGAAGATGAACTACAAGTCAAGAAGCGTATTCATATATAAATTTAATTTAAAGGCAAAGTATATGGTGCAGCAAGATAAAGTGAGTACAGCAAGCACTAGAAGGCGGCTGAGACATCCAATCACTTGGTTCTCAGTTTTTCTTACTTAGACATGAATATCTCTAATCTGTGATATGAATCTTAGTTTCAGGTGAATTTAAAACTGAACTTACCAAAAGAGACTCTCAGGAACCTCATTGGCATAGTGGCAAAGTCTAGTTGTTTGATCTTCTAGGTGAGGAGAAACCCAACTAAAAATATATTCACGGTGGGTTTTTCCAGAGATAAACACATCATATACTCCACTATCCTCATCTTGACAAAGAAGAGAAACCCAAGTTTAAGCCCAGAGATAAGAGTATTGTCCCAGTCCAGCTATCAAATCAATATCCTACACAATATCAAATCAATATCCTACACAATATCCTGGTGCCAAACTCCATTGACCATGCATTGAACTGATTGCAAGTCATTTGTTCCAGACTGTCAGTTACTTAATGTGAGAAATATGAGGTGCCTGCCTACATAAAAAATTAAAATCTCAGGAACTCAAACAATCCTTCTACAATGTTCAAAAGAGTTGCTAAAAATCAGAAATGATAGAATGACATTGTGTTTGCCACATAATTAGGATGAGAAATATTAGATATAAATAGTGCTGTCTAAGCAGATGAGCCTTGGACCTCCACTCAAGTACTTCCTCAATGCAAGTACACTTCTTTCTATTATATTGGCATTCCATGATGCTCACCTTCCCGACACAATCACTGAAGACAAATGTGTGCATAGCAAAAAGTGGTGAAGAAAGCCAATAGTGCCCAGTTATCAAAAGATGTAGTGCTTAGGATCTTAAAGGCTTGAACATAAACAAGCAGCCATCTAGCTCAGAAGTAACAAAGCCCACATGGAAGAAACATACCAGCCTGTGTGATGATGAGGTGTTGAAGATATCAGAAATGAGGCATCAAAGAACTAAAAATTAAATCATTATAAATGAGGGTATTACTGATTGGGGACCCAGAGTCCATCAATAGGTGAAGCAACATCCCCTGACAGAGGAGTCACAGGGAGAAGATGAGGTAATCAAGGAACAGTGTACCAACAATGAAATATGCAACTTTCCTCTAGTTCTTCAATGCTTTCTCCCACCCACTATCATGATTCTAATTTTACTTATAAATCCAGCTAGACAAGGGGATGTACACTGGAGCCGGATACAGGAGTAATTCAGGACAGATGATCCCTTTCAGGATCAGGGGTGAGAGTAGTGATGTCAGCAGTGTGGAAGGAAGGTGAAGTAGAAAGGGGGAACCAATTACATGGATCGACATATAACCTCCTCCCTGGGGCATGGACAACAGTTGAAGGGACATATCAGACAGTGTGTGAAATGACAAACTAACTATAGTTTGTAAATTATTAAGGGTTCAAAAGGGATGGGGAGTGGGGAGGGAGGGGAAATATGGTGAGCTGATAACAAAGACTTAAGTAGAAGGAGGATATTTCCAGAATGATAATGGCAACAAATGTGCAAATGTAGTCTGCATATAATTGGTGTCTTATTGATCATGATAAGAGTTGTATGAACCCTTAATAAAAGAATTTAATAGAGATAGAAAAGAAATAGTGCTGTCTCAATCCACCTTACCCCAGCTGACTGAAATCTAGGGGTTCACCATTCACCTTAAGATTTAAATAGAACACTATCAATCCTGACAAATCTTTTGTAATTTCCTTCAGGCTCTATTATTCTTCCCTACTACTCTGCCCAACCCTTATTACCAAGGAAGTTGCTCTTCCAAAATTTGGAATTATTCCCTTGTAGCGCTATCACAGGCATACCTATCCTTAGATAACTTGATTAGGTAATGTTAATTTTATGTTTTGTTCTTAAAAGAAAATGGCTTCCGAAACTGGTTCTCTCTCTCTCTCTCTCTCTCTCTCTCTCTCTCTCCCATCTTCTTATTGTTGAGTGACATTGCATTGACTCGCATTCATAGGGACTCAGTGGACAGGAAAATTGGAGCCCCTGGGGCAGGGGCATATTGGCTTATGAGTTGAGTTGTTAACACAAGGTGAGCAGTTGTTAAAAATGAAAAGCCTTCCTATTCCCATAAAGATGTACAGCCTTGGAAACCCACAGGGCAGTTCCACTTTCTCCTAGAAGTTCACTCTGAGTCAGAATTTAAGATGGCAGTAAGTTTTTTGGTTTATGTACAACAGAACTAAGCACTGCTAGATCCTCCACCCTCCTTACAATTTTGTCATCGTTGAGTCCAACCCTGAAGCTACTTGTGTCAATCCTTCTCAACTAAGGTGTTCTTTGCTGGTGGTTTACCAAGTATGATGTCCTTTTCAGGTAATGGTCCCTATGTATAATGTTCTCAAAATGCATGGTTTGAATGTTTTAAGAGCATTCTAATTGTCATTCTTCATTGTATTCATATATATAAATATATATATATATATATATTCTGACTGTAATTCTTAAAGACATTTTTGATCCTTCTGGCAGTCCATGGTATATTCAAAATTCTTCATCAATATCATAATTTAAATGTGTCCATTTTTATCCAGTCTTCCTTATTTACTATCCGGCTTTCACTTCACTATGAAGTAATTGACTTTTCCAGGGCTTGGGTTTTGTGCATCTGTGTCCTTAAAGTGATATCTTCGTTCTTTAAAGAATTTTGGCATGAAATTTGCCCAATGCTATAGGTTGTCTGATTTCTTGACTGCTACTTTCATTAGCACTGAATGTGGATCTAAGTAAAATGAAAGTCTTATTAGCTTCATTTTTTTCTATATATCATGATGCTGTCGATTTTGTTCAATATTTTAATGCATTTCACTACTGATTGTTATGCTTTCCTTTATTTATTTACTCTTCTACTTATATATATTTGATTTACTTTTTTCTTTTATACAATAGGGCCATGAACACTCTTGGATAATAGTTCTATTATAGATGTTCAAGTATTTTCTAGGAAATTAAAAATAGAAATGTGAGGTTGTACAGTATCCACAAAATAACTTAATAACTTTGAATAGGCTATATCACTTTGTTTCCAAGATATTCTATCAATTTAAAATCCCATGAACATGTTGCCCTTGTTTCCCCCGGCATTGCGTGTTGCTGAACTTGTAACTTCTGAGAAATTGATGGGTATGAAATATCTTTAAATTTTCATATGTCTGATTACTAGAGAGGTTCAGATTTTTTCTCTTAACCTCCATGTATCTCATATGAATCAGAAATCATCTGCCATAAAAAAAACCAGAAACTTTCTGAGTTATTTTAAATAGAATTCAATTTGTAAATGGAAATTGTTTTTTTAATATTTATGAACAAGTAATCTCTAATTTGGCCTCCTATAAGAAATGAAGACTGTGCCAGAGTACTGTTTCCTTCTTCCACAGGTGAAAAGAGGGGAAGATAGTAATGGCATTGTTGACTCCGGAAGTTTCCCACCACCGGGCATTTCAGTGTTCAGGAATCACACTTTGGCAGATGCAAGAGCCATAGTCACCCAGAGCTTGGTAGATCTAAACCCGCAAAATATATACTGTTTGTGCCTTGCCCCTGGAAAGGTTAGGAGTTTAAAACCCAGAACATTGTCACAGAAAACCCAATGCTTGCAACACTCTATAGTCATGCTTCCGTATCATTTTTCTAAATTTAAAACTGGTACATTTTATTTGCTTAAGCTACATCATTTCTGAAGTACTCATCATAAACTCATCAAGGAAATACAAGGGGGTACCCCACAAATACCGGAAATGCACTGGTCGGAGTGGAGCCTCCCTAGTCTGTACTTTTCTGGCTAGGGAAGCATCCAGCAGCTTGCTGAGTTAGTGCACCCGGTGCCTTCACTAGGGAAGGTTCTATCTGGTCACAACACATTTTCTCATAAAAGCAATTTCATTTGAATCTCATCGAGTGGTGAAATTTGTCTTACTGTTGGGAAAAATGCTGCAGAAACTGTTGTAAGGATGAACACAGCTCAGAAGAACAGTGCAAGGGAAAAAACAATTGCACAAGTAGTTTTCTCATTTCAAAAAGGTGAAATGTCATTTGATGACCAACTTTATTCTTGACATCCCTCAACTTTCCAAAAGGACAAAAAAGTCGACTCAGTACATTTGAAGTCCACTCCATCAAGTCAGACTGCTAATCAAGCTTTCTATTTATAGATTCTGAAAAGATTGCCTATCAGTGTGCAACAAAAAAGGCCTGATGTGTGACAGATTGGGCACTGGTTTTGCCACAACAAGGCACCGCCTCATGCAGTCAACTCAGTGCACCAGGTGTTTTGGGGGGGAGCACCCTCTCTTGCCCCCACACCTTACTCCCCTGACCTCACCCCTTATGACTTCTTTGAGTTTCTGTGGATGCAGAGGGCCATGAAAGGATAGCAATTTGATGACCTACAGAGAGCAATGAAAAAACAAAGGAGGTGGGGTTAGTCATGCAAATGGATGAGTTTGAAAAATGTTTCAATAAATAAATAAAATTTTACAAGAGATAAAGCTTTCAAAGAGTGAAATTGCAGATGGACACGTGTATTAAAGGCAGTGGAGAGTATTTTGAAGGTGTTAGGGTTTTTTATTCAAAAAAATGAAGTGCATAGCTTTGGGAAATAATCTGGCTTGGTGTGTGTGTGTGGGGGGGGGGTAATCCCCATGTATACTGCTAATTCCAACTCACTACATTCTCAGTCCCTTGACCTAGCTGATAGTTCTCACCAACAGTCTGCAAGCAGAAATGATAAGTATCATCTCACAACTGATTTCGGGATATCCTCTGAAGTCCACCATTATTGTGGCTAGCTCTTGAGCTCCAACGTCCAATAGAATGATAATGTGAATATATGTAATTACTTTGTCCAGAAATTATAATAGGTGAAATTAATTATATACTTCACTATATCCAATATAGTATTATTTCAAAATAAAAATTTTAAGATAATTTAATTTGTAATATGTTATTAAAATCCAGTCCTTATTTTAAACTTATAGCATAATTCAATTCAGATATAATCCATGTACAGTCAAAGGCTAATATATTAGATGACATATTTCCAATGAATAAAATGGAAGAAATGACTTAGCCATCAGTGAAAGGACTCTGAATCATGGAGGCAGAGCGGATTACACAATACGCTACTGTTGGAAACCTCCAGCCGCTCTACTGGAGAAAGATGACACTTTGATTTCTAGGTTTTTTCCTTCTAGGCTCCCTGTGAGTGAAGATTGATGCATTGACACTGAGTTGAGTGAGCATCTTTGACTTATTATGTGGGAAAATCCCTATACCAGTGAATGCCAAACACCACATGGAACTGCAACATGAATAAGAAATTATCTTTGGTTAAGTAATTCAGATTGGGGTTTTAGATATACCACTGATTGGGCTGCCATGTGGAAGATGAATGATGGTTATGACTTTTATTCTGTCTTCTCTAGCCTCCATGACAGGAGCACAGATCCTTGCCACCGTCGATCGCAGACTGGGTTGTATTATTTATATTGACCAATGCAATATTGACAGATCGTATGTTGATTCTGAGTTTAGTTTCTAGAATATCGTATCATTCTGAGGGCCTACATTTCAGCTTTTATCCATTCTTTTCAAATAAGAAACGATTTCAAACAAAGAATTAATACAGCAATATGTTCTTGAGGAAACATCAAAGCAGAAGGCTGTCACACTTTTAGAAGCAGCAACAATTAATATTGAGTTTCACATTATGTTACCATGACAAAAATATCTCCATGTACTAAGTAACTCACTTCAAGTAATATATAAGAAAAATTAGAAGTCTTCATCGAGCAGTCCTGAAGCGGGCCTATGACAGAGTTAAGTTCGGCTGAGCCCAGTCTAGTGCCACTGACCCTCAGTCCACCTGTGGACCCTTGTTGAGAAGTGCCATCGACTCACAGTAACCCTCTGCCCACAGGAAGGGAAAACTGCCTGATCCGATGGGGTCCCCAGAGCTGTTGTTACGGTGGAGCCCACTTCACGCAGGTCTTGTGCGCCAGCTTCGCAGTGCAGCACAGCGTTTGATCTCTGACTGCTGTGTCCCTGAGCACCGACAGTAGAGCCAGGCAGAGGTGCAAGTCCTAAATGCTTATTATGGTATGTGACTGCATTTCACGGCAGATTATCAAATGTTCCTGTGGCCAGAAAGGATTGATATCACTGCCCTAATAGGGTACTTTTCCTGTGCTACTTACCATTCTTGCACCTTTTCTTTTTACTTTCATTGTCACAAGCCTCCAATTCACATTCTTCTATGTTAGCAGTCAGTGTTAGTCTACTTATTGCGTTAGAACTATTTTTACATGTAACTCAGAGGCTGGTCAAGAAACATTCTTTTTTTTTTAGGATAACACTCAAATATAATCATCAATCCAATTATTTAAAACTTTCTTGCACTCTAAATATATTCCATGCACTGTTCTAGTGTCTGAGGATACACTCGTGCCCCAAAAGAGTTTGGTTTCAATGTACTTATACATTTTAGAGGTATATGAATAGTATATAAGTAAAACACAAGTTAGAATATACTTTATAAGAAAAAATGAAGAGGAATAGGAATTTAAATTGGCATATGTCATAGAATGATTTCAAAAGCCCTCCTTGATAATAACTAGAAAAAACAATAAGAATATGGATCCCTCTCTAAGATATTTATCTATTTCTCAAGGCTTATATTCTTACACATATTTTTGACTTCCAAACGTTTCAAATGAATTAGCAGTGTTCAAAAGTTATTTTTTACCATTCTGCTCTTACGTTTGCTTTACCTTTTATTAACTGACTTAATTAAATTTGTATTGCACAAACTATTTGCACAAAGCCATTTTTGTGCATATAATGCTTTAAGGAATATGCTTAGTACATGGAGCTATTTTCAGCATAGTAACCTTATTTAAAATTCAGTATTGGTTATTGCTGATCCTAACTTTCTGTTATGGTATTTCTTCATTTGCATATCTCCGTATTCTCTGTTGTAATTCCTGAAGTTTTTTCCCCATAGGTGGAGAAATTTAGCTGAACTTCTCAATCTAGATCACCAGTATTCCGCTTTTCTACTAAATAGCTTACAAAGGTATTTTTCTACATATGAGAGCTCTCAGTTTGATAGGTGTCAAAATTCCAGGACTGCTAAAAGGACAGACAAATCTGCCTTGGAAGAACTGCAGGTAAAGTTCCCCTAAGAGGAAAGTGATCAGATTTTAAGCGGCGCACCATTGACTGAGGGTCAGGGGTTGGGGGGTGGGGGGTGGTTCTTGATGAAAAAAATTCGTCTATATAGAGCAACAAAATTTTTTTGTTGAGTGCAAAAGCAGTGTTGTAATATATTTATTCTAATTCTAAAACACTGCAGGACTTTGTTAAATTGTTAAAAAGCTAGCAGTCTGGTCACTTTACGAGAGGCAAGAATGGCAAAACTTCATCTTACATACTTTGGACATATTGTCCAGAGAGACTACTTCCTGAAGAAGAGCCTCATCTTTGGTAAAGTGCATGGGGCAGCGAAAAAGAGTAAGTGCCTCAAAAAGATGATTGGACACGGGCTGCCACAATAGGCTTGGAAGTGGGAGTGAGTAGGAGGACTTTCTTCTTTCAAGCACATTCTATTGTTCTATTTGTCTATAGGAACTAACTTGATGGCCCCTAACAACAGCAACAAAGTATATGCCCAAGGTCACACGCCTAAATAGTAGAGCTGAACTTCTCATCTAATGTATCAAACTTTAGAAACAATGTTTGCAAGGTGAAAACAAATTCATGGCTACTTTCCTTAATTGATGACACATATAACATTACCCCCCAGAGAAGTAAATCTTTTTGCTGCCCTGAATCTTCCTGAAAGAAAGTAGCTCAACCTGGTCAGCTTTGTGTCAGCTCAGTCCTGCGATCAAAGCTGTGAGCTGAGAATTGATGCTCAGATGTATAGATCAGGGGTGACTTAATTATTTTTGCATATTAGATATTTGGGCATATTTTTTTCTGTCGTGACTGCTATTGAATGAGCTGTAAGTCATTTAATATGGTCAGAGGACACATCTGCCATCATGCTCATGTTTCCATGCCATTGACAAAGTGCACCACAATCTCTCCTCTGGCCAGGGCTCCTCCTCACATTCTTGGTGGTCATTAAGCTTTTTCTCAACCAATGTCATGTTTTTCTGGGAATAATGAGCAAATCGTACATGATTTTGCCCAAACCACAATGATACATGGTTGCCTTTAGGGTCATCTACTTTCCTGAGCAGAAGGGCAACCTAAAAAGGAAGTCCTTCAACAAGCTGGATTGACACCGTGGTTGCAACCATGTTGCGCTCTGGCATAGCAACAATTGTGAGGATGGGACAGGACTAAGAAGTATTTCATTCTGTTGCACGTAGACTAGTTATGAATCAAAACCCTTTTGATGCACCTAATAACTAAACCATTTGCACATTTTATTCAGGCTTATACATTTTATTCAAGAACTTTTAGTTTGATAACCTGGCATGGTAGGCAGAATAATGTCACCCTCTGTGGCAGTCATGTGCTTATGTCAATTTCATGATTGAGATGTAGGGGTGGAGTCTAGCCGGTTAATCTGAAGATAGCCATTGAGTAGCCAATGAGGCCTCTGGGTGGGCATGGCTTTCTCCTGAGACTTCTGGGAAATCTCGCAATATTCCTGATGGAGATGAGAAGCTCTTTCCCCAGTTGTTAGAAGTTAGTCTCAGAGACGATGAGTTACAGACAAGTTGGCATCGTCCGAGGAGCTGAAGGAGCCTGAGGAGAAGCCACACGGCCTTACCCTGATGGAACCAGACCTCTGAAACTGGCGAAGACACATGGAGAGCCCTGTCAGCACTGAGTTGCCTCTACCACCACTGGATGCTGTTGATGGACCCTGAGCCGTGGAAGCAAGAAGCCAAGGGGAGACCTCTGCCAGTGCCAGGACTCTGCACTGTGACTTCGTGAGTTGGAAGCAGACTTTATAGACTGATTTCGAGCATATGGGCTAATATCGGACTTAAGACTCTGGACTGGATTGGACTGGGATGCTTTCTCAATGTCCCATTCCTCTTGTCTAATGACCTTTTCCTTATATCCATATGCATGCCTATCATTTTGTTTCTCTAGTCTACCCGGACTAACACACACTCCTCTGCAAAAGTTACCCATGACCTGATTCCTAAAACTGTGAATATATTGTGTTACATGGCACAAGGGACTTTGGAGATGGGATTGAGTTAAGGATATTGACATAGGGAACTCCTCCTAGATTATCTGATTTGGCCCCACAGTATCACAATATCACTTAAAAGAAAAACTTATCTGTCCGTGGTCAGAGAGAGATATGACTATGAAATAATTACCCAAGTAAAGAAAAATGTTTTTTGGTTTTAAAGATGGAGGAAGAGAACCATGAACCACGGAATGTGGAGAACACAATGAAGGTAGAAAAGCAAGAAAATGTATTTTTCCATATATCTTTTGAAAGGAACACATCTTTTTGACTCGTTGCTAGAAGCCCAAGGAAAGCCACATTGAATTTATAACCTAAAAATTGTAATAGTTCTGGACCATTTTTAGGTATTCAACTCATGTAAATTTATTATAGTAACCATAAAAAATGGAATTTGATTATGTATGGGGCTAACAGATCTCTGAAGCATGCAGTCTCTTGAAGCTCAAATATTCTTGAGATTCAGTCAATTCATATGGCCCTTCTAGCCATAATTCTTTATGTGTATGCTTGGGGCTATAATCCATTTTGGAGGTAGTGCTTTGCTATGCTAAAGTACAAGGTTAAAGTGGGATTAAACCTTATCATAAATATGTTACACCCTTTGTTGTCTTCTAGGCATGTTATGGTAGTTACCCAATTTCCTGTCAATTGAAAGATAGATAAACGTGGAGGAGTGGCATTTAACAGGTCAAGTCTCAGTCTGTTGATGCCTCCTTCTAGGTGTGGCCTTCTCATAAGGAGGGTCCTGGGAACCTCCCCTTCTCACTCTGCCTTCCTCTTCCTGATGGTGGGCCACTCTGTGCTTTGT
>PVJH01046704.1:0-11712 GCA_004026705.1 Nesogale talazaci
AGGCTTGTGCCTAAGCCTCAAAAAGGGTTAAGCTGCTTAGGCTATGGATGAGAACAGTTGGGTGCACATGTCACAATAACCGTTTCAAATATTTTAAGGGTCCACGGTAGAACTGCGCCAAAGGAAAAAACCAAAGTCTTTAGAAAATAAGGAATCTGCCAAAGAAGAGCAAATCAAAGATACTCCAGTCCCTGAAAGAGCCCCGAAACGTAAGTTAGACCTGGCATTTTCATGGTACTACATGATGGTTATGCTAGATAGGGTATTTTCTAGTAACATTTTAAATGTGTATGCCTATTTTTGAATTAATAGTGAAGTTGGTGGGGTTGTCAGTCACTTCCCATTAGGTTTTGCTGTCGAACACCCCTACATTTCACTGATTTACACCACATATTGTTTATTCACCTTATACATGTGACTACACGTCCGCTTCTCTGACTGTAGGTCAGCCGCTATGACTTCATGTCTCCTGTCATTCTGGAATATGTGCCGAAGGAGCAGCCTCAGTTTGGGATCTATTTCCTTGGTGGCAGAGGAGATGAGAAGGAGAGCAAGCACATCTTGCTTGAGTTTCTGCTTTGCTGGTGCTGTCACTTGTACTGGCACACACT
The DNA here is from genome assembly GCA_004026705.1 of Nesogale talazaci. Lineage (NCBI taxonomy): Eukaryota > Metazoa > Chordata > Mammalia > Afrosoricida > Tenrecidae > Nesogale > Nesogale talazaci. Next base: position 612 of record PVJH01046704.1, read on the forward strand.
GTTGGTCCAGGCAAACCAGAATTCGCCTCAAAATGCGACGAGAAACATGCCCTGACTACAGGATAGTGCCACAAGTCACGTGACAGTGAGCAGGGATGCACAGTCCTTTCCTAGAGAAGGAGAAAAGAGCTGGGCACAATAACATGGTCCTTTTGATCGTAAATATTTACGTGCATCTCTCTCTCAGACAAAGTCTACTCACAACCTCACCCACTCCAAGGAAGACAGCCTTTTTCAACCATGTCATCAGCTTTGAAGCTGATGGCCTTCTAGTGTACAACAAGTTTATGTATGATTCCCTCTTAATACAGAGACCTAAAAACTGAAAAAGACAAATTACTTGCCTTCTGTCAAGGATCACTAAAACCACCCTTGAATTTGGTGATTCAGTAAAGGACTGACAGACTTTAGTATGTCGTCATACTTAAAGCTATGATTCATTACAACGAAGGACTGCAAAACAAAATTAGCAGGGAGGAAAAGACTCACGAGGCAAAGAATAGAGAAAACCATGCATACCCTTCCAAGAGTCCTCTCTCAGAGGAGTAATAAAATAGCGTTAATTCCTCTAGCATCAAACTCTGCCGATGTATGAAGTGCTGTCTACCCAAGAAACTCATAAATGACTTTGCCCAGAACTTTTACTGGCAGTGTGGTCATGCCGGTGCTATCTGCTAATCTTGTACCCAAACACTACACTCCAGAGGGAAAGCAGGTGGTAGACAAGAACCACAGTTGGGGAGCTGAGCCCTGATGGCGTAGTGGTTGAGTGCAGGACTGCGGCCCACTGGGTTGGCGGTTCAAATCTAGTAGCAGCAGCTCTCCAGGAGCAAGGCTGGACCTCCCACTCCCACAGGGCAGTGATACCCCCTCCCCCCAAAAAAACAAAAACAAAAACGAACCTCAGTTGGATTTGATTTGATGGTAATTGGTTTGTACACTTTAGGCATAGGAAACTGGCCGTATTAGTTAGTAATTGATATCAATCTGATCATAGACACCAGACCCAAGACCAGTTTTGCAAGCAGGCCTTTCTAACTGAGGATAGCCATTTCAGGCTTGCTGTATTTTGTTCTTGTGAATGTGCCTCCTTTCTCAATATACATGTTGGACAGAGCTAAGATAATTGAAATAGATGTTGTCATTCAGAAAAAGGAAGAGTGGGAGACACACCAACCCCTGTTCTTATCAGAGAAGTGGGAGGCTTCCTTACTAGGAAAAGGGGGGTGTTCCTTGAGTATGCCCCAGTTGTATACTTTGGGGATAGTTCTCCAAAGTCTTTGGGCATTGTCTCCACTTGTGAAAGCTTGCAAAGCAAATAGGGTCCCATTGGATATTTCCCACATAACTTGTTTAATGAAGTTGTTACATTTTTCATATTGTATCAGCATTCTCTTTAATTGTACTTTGGTGGTTACATTTGTACTGTTCTTTGTTTCTCTAAAGGAGCCCTGGTGCAGTAGTGGCACATGAGTTGGACTGTTAACTGTAAACCTGGCAGTTCAAACCCATTAGCTGCTCAGCAGAACAGTAAAGCTTGCTACTCCCAGCCTCAGAACCCCACAGTTTCTGAGTCTTAAAGTTCTTTTCTTACAGCATTGCCAGCAGATGGAATCAGTTTGTGGCAACAAATCCCCCCAACCTCAGCCCCTTGTTTCCCTGCTCCCTTATCGAATGTTTGCTTTAGAGTAGAAAAATGTTGACCTTTGGTCTTTATACAGATTAGCTTTTTAATGGAACCCTGTAATTTTGTTTTTTGTGTGTGTGCCACTCTGCTATTTTGCTAAAAATAGATAGTTTGGTTAAAGGTTTAAAGAGTGTCTCAGGGGGCTGAGCCCCGGTGGTGTAAGTGGTTGAGTGCAGAACTGCAACCCACAGGCTTGGCGGTTCAAATCCAGCGGTGGCTGGGTAGCGCCCAGGACCACCAGAGGCAGTGATGCCCACAAAAAAATAAATAAATAAATAAAATAAAAAATAAAGAGTGTCTCAGGGTAGTAGTCTCAGGAAACTCTTCAGTCTCAAATTGTTATTTTGGAATTGTTTGTGTGGTGTGTGTGTGTGTGTGTGTGTGTGTGTGTGTGTGATCACTGCCCTCTGGTGGGAGTAGGAGGCCCAGCCTTGCTCCTGGAGAGCTGCTGCTAGATATGAACTGCCAACCCTGTGGGCTGCAATCCTGCACACAACCACTACACCACAGGGGCTCAGGCCTATTTTGGACTTTTTTTTTTTTTGAGGTGGGGGGGAGGGCGCTGCATCACTGCCCTCTGGTGGTCGTGGGAGCTAAAGTTATAGTGATGCCCACCTCCCCAAAAGTTTAAATTTTGTTTTACATTTTCTCCCCTTGTATGTGGAGCCATCTATAGAGGTAGCTAGCTGCATCTGGTTCTTCTACTCTCAGTGGATGTGGCTGGGACTCTGTAGGTCAGCATCCCTGTAGGTTTTGTCCTTCTTCGAGACTTTGGTTATCCTCTTACTGTTTCTACTTCTAACAAGGAGAGAACAAGAGTTGTATCTAAGGTAGCTGCTTTCAGGTTTTTAAGATTCCAGACAGCACTCACTCGACTAGTATTCAGAATGAGAACTTTGTGAACTGTATTATACCAATGATTGAGTTGTTTTATGATACTAAAATCTTAAGCTTTCAAACCTGGTTTACTCATCTCTGAAGGTGTTTGGTTCTATAAAGGGAAGTCAAAAAGTATTGATGATAGGGTTCTAGTTCATACGTGCACAAGCGTATTTCAGTCATTGGGTGGCTGCATGAAATTCTTTCAGAAATCCACTTAAGGTGAGGCTTGGATTTACCAATATTACCAAAGAGGAAAGTGTAATCAAAACCAGAACAGTGGCTTCCAAGAGGATCTGAAAGTGCAGTTCCATTGAAGGCCGAAAGGTCAGCTTAGAAGGCTGTTGGAGCAAATGTGGGGCTCCCCAAAGGGTCAGATTTTCTCAAAGGACACGAATCTCGAGACTTGTTTGGAGGTTCTAGCAGAGGAGCGCAGCTACTCGTACACCCTTGACCAAAGGACAGTCCTGCGTCTATCGGGGAAGGCCGTCCTCTTCCACCGAGCGCCCAGCTTTGGGAGGGACGCAGGTGGAGTGGTGAGGGAGGAAGGAGACACACGCCTAGCCTGCCAGATCAGCTGAAACAACCCGGGTGATCAATGGGGTGACAGATGTCACAGCCAGGTCATCCTCACATCCGATGACAGGATCTTACTTTGAGGAATGATTTAAAAATTGAAGACTCAAAAAAAAAATTGAAGACTATTGGTGACAAAAAGGCCAGGAAAGTTGTGCGAAGACATTTTGCTCATTATGACAGTGGACCTGCTTATTCTTCATGGGTAGCGAAGGCTGTCCTATGAGAATTTCATTGGGAAACCTGTCCTACCCAACCTGGTTTTGTCCCTTGGATTTCTTTTTGTCCCCCATACTCAACATTTATAACGAACGTGATTTAAACTTTTCAAAGGTAGCAAATCTGCCAATGTGACATGATGTCAGTGGAAGCACGCAGACGTCTTTGAGGAAGGATTACAGTCTAGCTTCCCTCCTTTTCAGAAAAAAAAGCAATTCAGCTCTTCCTTTGCAATGAACTGCTTTTATACTGTAGCCCATAATCCAGGAGTTACAAACAAGAATGCAAGTGAGAATGAAGGGACAGAGTTAAAGTGGGGCTGAGCCCCGGTGGTGTAGTGGTTGCGAACGGGACTGCCGCCCACTGGGTTGGAGGTTCAAATCCAGCAGCAAGGCTGGACCTCCTACTCCCACCACCAGAGGGCAGTGAGGCCCAAAAAACAAAGAGTTAAAGTGTAGGCATCTGCTTTTGCCTCCTACTGGAGCATTCCAGCACCACCCCCTTTCCTGCCCTCCAGAGGGGCAATCGCATCCACTTTGGGAAACACTGGGCTATAGAGATATTTGAAAATACTGCCTTCAGAAATGGGTGAAGGATGTGTGGAGAGACAGTAGTTTTACATTTGGTTTCTTTTTGTTTATTAAAGGTTCCTATGATTTTCTAGCAAAACTATTTATTCTCTGAGGATATGGTGTGGGAGTTGCACCTGACCTCCAGCTTCATTAGGACAAAGGAGACCCTAGTTCACACAAGCCCTATTGACACAGGCAGAGTTCACATACAGCTCCACACTTCATCTCTTTTTGCTATATTCAGTCATTAACTACTCCTCCCATAGTGCTTGATTCCTCTGCTGGGTTGGATATTCTGTTGCAATGGCTACATAGAACTCATAGAGAGGAAAAAAAGAATCCACAGAGAGCGTTCACAATGATGCAGATTTACTAGGGAAGGTAGCATCAGGAAAAATAAGGATACAGTCATTGGTCCACAGCAGTACTATTCAATGACATTAATTTCATTGACTATGTTATGCTACCATTACCCACGTGGATAAAAGGTTTTATCTCCTCAACCAGCAATGACTCTTCACTCCACCTCCTAAAACCTGGTAACCATCAATAAACTTTTGTCTCTGTGAATTTGCAATAGACATTATTTTAGAAACATTTTTAGATTTATAGAAAAATTGAACAGAGAATTCTCATATCAAATCCCCTCTTCCCCTCATACAGAGATTTTTCTTTGAATAGCAGTTTTCTATTTGTAGGATATATTTGTTATAATTAATGAACCTGAAGGGCTGAGCCCCGGTGGCGTTAAGTGGTTGAGCACGGGACTGCGGCCTGCAGGCTTGGCGGTTCAAATCCAGCAGCAGCTCTCAGGAGCAGCACTGGGTAGGGCCCATGATCACCAGAGGCAGTGATGCCCCCCCCAAAACAAACAAACAAAAATAACAAAAAATAATAATTAACGAACCTGTATTAGAAGCATTCACTAAATATTTACCAAATCTACACTTTACTCAGATTTACTTAGTTTTTACCTCACCTTTTTCTGTTTGAGAACACCACCTTAGTCAGTATCTGCTTAGGTTACTCTTGTCTGTAACAGTTTCTAAAATTTTCCTTGTTTTTGATGACCTTGAAAGAGTGGAGGTACATTAGTCAAATATATTGTAATAAGCTTTCTATTGGAATTTGCCTGGTGGTTTTTGCATGATTAGTCCATGGTTACGGAATTTGGGAGAAAGACCACAGAAGTAGATTTCCATTTTTTTCTTTGCACATTAAGGGTACGTACTAACTTTTGTGATGTATTATTTTTTTAAATTATTTATAAAAGTAAGTATTATTACTTTTACAGATGTATTATTTCAGCGTTTTGCAAAGGTTTTCATTGGCTGCCTTGCAGCAGCTACTAGTGGCATGATGTACGCTCTCTACTTATCAGCATACCATGAGCGGAAATTCTGGTTTTCCAACAGGCAGGTAAGAAGAAAGAATTTGGGGAAAAAAAAAAAGAATTTGGGGCATATGAAAGTTGATTTAGTGTTTAATATTAATTTGGCCACTGTATTTTCCAGCTAGCCATAAATGCCTTACATAGAGTCATTAGGATTAAAGTGCTCGATAAGCTCTTTTTTTTGGGGGGTGCATCACTGCCCTCTGGTGGTGGGAGTAGGAGACCCAGCCTTGCTCCTGGTGAGCTGCTGCTGGATTTGAACCTCCAACCCAGTGGGCCACAGTTACGTGCACAACCACTACGCCACTGGGGCTCAGCCCTCTATAAGCTCTTTTGAGGAACCAGTCATGGTATTAACTTTGAAATATTTAAAAGGATGTGTTTCAAGGACAGAGAATGGAAGCTATGAGGCTGCTTTTCTTCATGCTGTTCACTTATTAAAGAATTTGGATGATAGAGTCAGTCAATCAACCTTTTAGCAGATTTGATAGTTCACATTTTGTTTTTTGGTTTTTTTTTTTTGGGCATCACTGCCCTCAGGTGGTGGGAGTAGGAGGCCCTGTCTTTGCTCCGTGGAGCTGGAATTATTGAACCTCCATTCCAGTGGGCCGCAGTCCATAGTTCATATTTTAGAAACAGCCAATGAAGATTTCAGATTTTGATTTTTAAAATTCATGATGAAATCTTTTTGGTGGGAGATTAAAAATGATTAACAGTCTTTGCTTACAAAGCTGTTATCTTGGGCTGAGCCCTGGTGGCATGGTAGTTGTGCACAGGACTGCGGCCCAATGGGCTGGCGGTTTAAATCCAGCAGCAGCTCTCCAGGAGCAAGGCTGGGCCTCCTCCCACCAGAGGGCAGTGATGCTTCCCCCCCCCCCCCCCAAAAAAAAAATCCCAAAATAAGAAACATGTAAAGCTGTTAACTCAATGCATATTTAAAATGTGGTTTAAGGAATTTCATAATTTGGCTTTTAAGTGTATTTTTAGAATTAACTTTGCAATCAGTATATTTGTCATATGAATGGGCAGAATTTATGATATTACTATCTGACTTGGTAAAACCAAAAAAACCATTGCTGTCATATTGATTCTGAGCTATGGGACAGAGCAGAACTGTCTCATAGAATTTCCAAACCTGTAGTCTGACTGTCACCTCACTCCTGAGGAGTGTGGTTAGAAGATTTGAACCACTGACTTTTCAGTTAGTATCTGAGTCCTTTAACCAGGGTGCCACTAAGTCTCTTTGACATTATATGGTTTTTAACTCTCTGAGCCCAGACTTTTTGTTGTTGTTTTTTCTTATTTTTGAATAATAAGTTAATTGGGAGAGAGATGAGTCTTTCTGTACCCATAAAGAGTTACAGTCTTGGAAACTCATGGAGGTAGTTCTACCCTTTCCTATGAGGGTCTCAGTGAGTCATAATTGACCCAGTGGCAGTGAATTTGAGTTTAGTCTCTATTTTCTTTCTTTTTTTTTTTTTTCGCATCACTGCCCTGGTGGGAGTAGGAAGCCCAACCTTGCTCTTGGAGAGCTGCTGCTAAATTTGAACTGTCAGCCCTGTGGGCCGCAGTTCCTCACACAACCACTGTGCCACCAGGGCTCAGCTTTAGTCTCTATTTTCATAGCATGTCCACAATGCATGAGAGAAAGTCTCATTATGCTCACTTCTTTTTATTAAAAATCATTTTATTGGGGGCTCGTACAGCTCTTATCACAATCTATACATCCATTCATTTTGTGAAGCACATTTGTACATCTGTAGCATCATCATTTTCAAAACATTTTCTTTCTACTTGAGCCCTTGGTAGCAGCTTCTTATTTTTTTGCCTTTCTCCCCCCTCCTACCTTCCCTCTCTCATGAATCCTTGATAATTCATAAATTATTATTATTTTTATCCTCACTTCTAAGGAGCATTCTGGATACATTTATTCGAAGGCAGATAGAGTTGTTTTTCTCGCAGTCCATGATACTTTGGATATTCTATACCAATAATATACCATATATACTCGAGTATAAGTTGACCCAAATATCAGCTAAGGCATCTAATTTTACCATAAAAACTATAAAAAATGTGCTGAAAAACTCAATTTATGAAGCACACCATATTCCTCTGATTTCTTGAGGCTTCCTCACCCCTGGCTATCATGGCCCCAGTGCTGCTTCTCAGTTCAGACTAGACCAGAACACGTACACAGGTATAGAAAGGGATGGGAGCTCACAACACAGATTCCAGGAACAGGAGTGGGACTAGTGATATCAGAAAGGGGAGAGGGGAGGAGGAAGGGAGAACGTCCGGGGTGGGGCGGGGAGAGAGAACGGATTGCAATAATTGAACATAACCATATACCCTACTACAGAGGGAAGAACAACAGAAAACATGAGGGAAGGGAGACAGTGGTTGGTGTGAAAGATGAAAATAATAGCAATGTCTATCAAGGGGTTATAATGATGAGAAGGGGAGAAAAATAAAGTTGATACCAAGGGCCCAATAGAAAGTAAATGCGGGCTGAGCCCTGGTGGCATAGTGGTTGTGCACGGGACTGCGGCCCACTGGGATGGAGGTTCAATTCCAGCTCCACAGGAGCAAAGGCTGGGCCTCCTACTCCCACCACCAGAGGGCAGTGATGCCTAAAAAAAAAAAAGAAAGTAAATGCACGAGGGCAAAAAGAATGAGGGCATCATGTGTACAAACATGCCTGATTCAATTGATGTATGGATTGTGGTAAGAGTTATATGAGCCTTTAATGAAATGATTTAAAACAAACCAAAGCTCGGCTTATACACAAGTGTATATGGTAATTGAAATGTATCAGTTCTACAGTCTTCTTTATTGCCCAGCTTTCAATGCATGGGGCTGTGGAAAATACCAGGACTTTGCCAGGCTCCCTGAGGTTCTCAGAACTACCTCTTTGTTCTTTTAACTTCTTGAACTAGGTCCTATGCTGCAGACTTAAGCGATGTCGTATGTCATTTGATTTCTTGACTGCTGCCTCCATGAATATTGAGTATGGATCCAAGTAAAATGAAATCCCTGACAGTGTCAGTGTTTTCTCTGTTTGACATAACATTGTTTGTTAGTACAGTTCTAATGGTTTTTGTTTTGTTTATTTTTTTGTATGACTCTTTTTTTTTTTTTTTGATTGTATGACCCTTTTTTGGGGGGAGGGGAGGGGCGCGTCATTGCCCTCTGGTGGTGGGAGCAGGAGGCCCAGCCTTGCTGCTGCTGGATTTGAACCTCCAACCCAGTGGGCCGCAGTACCGCGCACAACCACTACGCCACCGGGGCTCAGCCCTTGATTTTTGTTTTTAAACCTTAGGTGTTTCATCAAAGTGTTTGCCGGATTGTTGAAAGATTCAAACTCTTCATTAATGTAGCTATTAGTGATTAAAGAAAGACAATTGCAGTTAAAATGTTGGAATTTAAATAAACACTTCACTTTGTTTTAGGAACTTGAACGGGAAATCACCTTTCAGGGTGACAGTGCCATTTATTACTCCTATTACAAAGATATGTTAAAGGCACCTTCATTTGAAAGAGGTATAAACTCCATTTTGCATTTTTATTAACAACTTTCTGAACTACAAACTTTCTTGTCTCAATTGGAGCCTTTGAGTATTAAGATTTATCTTAGAATATAGATAGCGCTCTTTATTCTATATAAAATTAGAAAAGGAGATACAGTGTAATATTTTGTAATCTCTCTTGATAATACAAAATACCTTATAACTTCTGACTGAAATATTTGCATAATTTTTAGAGAAATAATCTGGAGAACTTTTCTGTCTTTAGGTGTTTATGAACTGACACACAATAATAGAACTGTATCTCTGAAGACCATAAATGCAGTGCAGCAAATGTCTCTATATCCTGAACTCATCGCTAGCGTTTTATATCAAGCAACTGGCAGCAATGTACGTGTTGTTCTTTTGATCTTGCTATTTATTTCCTCACATACTTATCATCCTTCAAATAATATGCTTCTATTAATGCTCTTTCTCTTTTCTTTTCCTTCCCCTCTAGGAGATTATTGAACCGGTTTATTTTTACATTGGCATTGTTTTTGGATTACAAGGAATTTATGTGACTGCTCTATTTGCTATGAGCTGGCTTATGAGTGGAACATGGCTAGCAGGAATGCTTACTGTTGCATGGTTCATTATTAACAGGTAAAAACAAAAAAAGCCCTTTTTTTTGTTTTTTTTTGGAGGGGGTGGGGGGGGGCACATCACTGCCCTCAGGTGGTGGGAGTAGGAGGCCCAGCCTTTGCTCCATGGAGCTGGAATCGAACCTCCATCCCAGTGGGCCGCAGTCCCGCGCACAACCACTGAGCCACCGGGGCTCAGCACAAAAAGCTCTTTCAAATGGTCTTTTTACTTTTTTTTTTTCCTCCAGCCATGGTAGTCAGAGTTCTAACAAAAACCCGGTGAGATTTCATGTCCAGTCTCCAGAAGCTGTGCAAATGATGAGGCCTCTGTGGCACAAGGAGCTTTACAGAAGTTTAAGTGCTACACTGCTAGCTTTCACATTGGTGGTTCACATGTGCCCAGAGGTGTCTTAGAACACAGGCCTGGTGATCAGCTTCCAAAGAGTCGCAGGCTTGAAAACCCCGTGCAGTGGTTTTTCCCTGTACGTGAGGCCTCGTGTTTGGTAATCAGCTCGACAGCAGCTTACAGCAGCAGCAATAAGAACAGGGCTGGCCTTTGCGAGGAGACTTGGTTTGAGACATACCATCTAGCTCTGTTTGACATAGGTCATAGATTTATGTATGTATGATGATGCTGCATAGCCCTGCGTTGTAGCTTTCAGAGCGAAGAATGTTGTTGGGCACTGTGGAGTGAGTTCTAACCACGGTGACCCTATGCCAGCAGACCGAACCCTGCCTCCTCCTGTACCGCACTCACCGTTACTCCAGCGTGTGGCCCATTGTGAAACAGAGTCAATATCAACTATTAGAAGCATTATACATTTGGGTCCACATACATTTACATATACACTCATAACTCAAACCCCACCTGCCATCAAGATGGTTCCCATTCATAGCAATCCTGGTAGAGAGAATTGCCCTCTAGAGTTTCCAGGACTGTAATCTTGTAATCTTTTTTGTCCTGTGGGTGGTAGGTTTGACCCTCCAACCTTTCAGCAAGCAGTCGAGTGTTCAGCCCTGACACCAAAAGAGCTGCAGACATTCATAGCAAACAGGTTTTTCTCTACTACTTTCAACAGCTTTATTGAGGTATAGCTTATATAAAGTACACATATTTGATTCAGATTTAAATATTCCTTGAAACTTATCAACACAATCAAAATATGAGACATAGCTATAACCCTCAAGAGTTCCATGTCTCCCTTTGTAATTCTCCCTCCCTGCCCCACTTTACTATTGTCCTGCTGCCCCCCAGGAATCAGTGATCTGCTTTCTGTCATTGTAAGTTAGCTTGCATTTTCCAGAACTTTTTTTTTTTTTTTTGCATTTCCCAGAATTTTATTTTATTATCTTTTTGTTTTGGGGGCATCACTGAACTCTGGTGGTGGGAGTAGGAGGTCCAGCCTTGCTGCTGGATTTGAACTTCCAACCCAGTGGGCTACAGTCCTGCGCACAACCACTACGCCACAGGGGCTCAGCCCACATTTTCCAGAATTTTGTTGAAATACATTTATAGGGCTGACTCCATTTTGGGGTGGCTTTAACAAAGTATAATTATTTTGAGATTCACATAGTAGCTCTAACAGTTCCTTTTTTTTTTTTTTTCTTTTTCCAATGGTTTTATTGGA
>PVJH01046705.1:0-11692 GCA_004026705.1 Nesogale talazaci
TTTTCACCCTCTACCCTCAGAGCTTGAATCAGTGTCTAGGATGAAATAGGCACAAAAACATTTGTTCGCGTTTTAATGCGTGTAGTACTTCCCTTCCCCTGCCTTGCCACCTGGTTCTTCAGCACTCATGGGGATAAGTGTTAAGAGAGCCCTGGGGCAAGAATGACAAGAATTGCTTTGTAACTCAGTGTTGGGTCTCTAGACTTGGGGGAAATTAAGGAAGTCTAACCGGCCTTGAACCTTGACCTCTGAACACAATGGTGTACTCCTCACAATTTCCCAGGAACCTTCAGAAAGGCTCCTCTGAGCCTTTTTCTGGGAATTTCTGGAGGGCAGGTGGAGGGATAGTCAGCTTACCTAAGTGATATGTAGGCCTAGCAGGGAAACAGGATTGTACACACACACACACACACACACACACACACACACACACACACCCTGGACATCAGAATTACAAGTCTTCTGGTATAAAAGAGAGGAGCAAGGAGACCTGGATTCCAGACACGCGCTGGTCCCTGGCACTGTGCGTGTTCCTTCCCATTGCATGGGATCCACAGGTGAGCAGCTAATCTCCTCAGAATGAAGAAGGGGCAAGAGCAGGACACCTTATGCTGGATAGGGTAGCTTTGGGGCAGGAGGGAGAAGGCATGGTTCTCTGGGCCTGGTTGGGACTAGTGTCCTTTCCCTGGCTCAGCCTTGAGCGTGGGTGCCTCCTGTGGAGGGATGAGCTCAGAGATGGCTGTGCAGCTGCTGCTTCTATGTGAGGCTAAAAATAGTCTCCCCTCTGCCAAGGTCCAGCGCAGGGCTAAGCAGAACTGTAAGGAGGGGGTGCAGGCAGATGAGTGGGCAGAGGTGGGGCCAGCGGCAATTCCCCACGATCGGCAAGAACAAATGAGGAAGGCGGAGGGAGGAAGGCAAGCCCAAGGAGCCCTTCTCAATCCTGAGAACATCTTCTCTACTCAGAGCGCTGGGGAGGTGCCAGGGGCAGGGAGTGGAGGGGGGCACAAAAAGTGAAGCCATGTGACCCGGGAAATGTGAGGTGGCAGGCCCATGAGGGTGAGCGTACCCTTGGGTAACATGGATTGGCACAGTGTGGTGCCTGAGCCTGACCTGACGTAGACAGTAAGCTGCTTCCTTGTCCAGGAGGTCCCCCTGGGTCAGAGTTGACACGGGGGGAAGCCAGCCATAAGCAGCGGGACTCCCAGACGCTGGTTTAAGCACCATAAAAGCTAAAAGACCCTTTGATGTAGGTCGTTTTGAGGATTCCCTTTGACAGATGAGGAGCCATTGACCAGTCAAAAAAAAATTTTTTTTTTTGGCATCACTGCTCTCCGGTGGTGGGAGTAGGAGGCCCAGCCCCATTGTTGGAATTGAACCTCCGTCCCAGTGGGCCGCAGTCCCACGCACAACCACTACGCCACCGGGGCTCAGCCGACCAGTCAAATTTACAGAAGCAGAAAGTGGGCCTGGGGTCTGAATCCCACTCAGTCACAACCCCCATTGAGCTTAGGCAGAGGTCCGGCCCAGCTAGGTGCAAAGGAACTAAAGATGAGGAAAATAAAGTCCCAGGGTTTCCAAGAAGGCAGTCCAAAGGGACCGGAGTATCGTGCGCCAGGGTATTCTCACTGCTGCCCTGTGAACCTGGACAGACAGCAGGTCTCTGGGTTCAAGGCACACAACCAGAGTCTCATCTTGCCCCCAAATGTAAGGTGTGGCCTCATTGGCTACCCCACTCCCCTGCAGTCTGTGTCCTGTACAGACACATCAGACCCATGACACCCAGCCGGATCACAGGGAGTAGGGTCAAAGACAGAGGATGGACCCCACAGCTGGATGTCCAAGATCTTGGGAAATTCTGCAGAAGTCTGAATGGGGACAACTAAAGCCTGTCAAGCCGGGATTATTCAGATGTTTAGAATGAAGCAGATTTGGATTTCTCAAAGTCAAGGAGGAAACTGAGGCAGGACAAAGGGAGGGAGGGAGAGGAAACAGGAGCACCAGAGAGGAGGCGAGAGATGGGACTCCCCAGCAAACCACCTGCTTGGCTTCCTTAAACTAGAAGGCTGGGGTGGGAGAAGGGACTTAGGAGTGGGATGAAGGTGGTTTCCCCCAGAGGGCAGTGCGGCCACTGGGGGGGGTGGGGGGGGCGCCGTGCGCTGCTGTCCCGACTTTGGTCCTATCTCCTGACAGACGCCTCTGCTGCTCTGACCTTGCTCAAAGCCAAGGCACAGAGCAGTAGCCTTTGTAAGAATCATTGATACCATGAAAGAGACACGATGACATGATTGACAGTGTCCAGGCAGCTGTTTCTTCCCAGGTAGGCCTCCTCCAGAGGCTGCGTGCAAAGCAGCCTGACCCCCCCCCCCCCCCCGGAGACACTGAGGAGGCAAAGCACCCTCAGAGGGACAGACACCCTCATGTCTGCGCCCCACTGCAGCAAGTTGTGGGTGTGTGAAGAAACGGGAGGGCAGGGGAGAGGCGAGGGGAGCCCAGCCTTTGATAGCAGGGCTGGGAGAGGAGGTGCAGCATCGGACTCTCCAGCCCTAAAACGTAGCCTTCGTCAAGGACCCTCGAGTTGTTCCACAGACAGCACCATAAGCACCTGCAAGAGGGTGCGCTTGCGCGCATGCGTGCTGGGCTAGTGTTTGGGTTTGGGCTTGGGCTTGAGTGGGCGTTTTGTGGGGTGAGCGAGTGCGTGCATGTGTGTGCGTGCTTGGGCATGCACCCAGTCTGAAAAACCGATGACTCACTTAAATTAAAAAAGGGAGCTTTCTGATCTGAAGAGTTTTATTCAGTTATTTTTATCTCCTCTTGGCCACTTTCTCCCTGATTTTTTTGTTTGTTTGTTTGGTTGGGGAGTGTTTTTTTCCCTGAATGTGAAGGAATCAGGGGCTATTAATGCTGTGCGCGCGCAATGCTCTATATGACTGAGAGAAGGGCCCTGCCCCGAGGACATCAAAAAGCACACGTGAGAGGCTCGTGGCTGAGCAGCAGAGCACATAAGTCTCCTGTCTCCGCCATAATACGAAACTCTCGAATGGACACAGGCTAGCACGCATGCAAGTGTCGGGGGCCAGTGCCTTGCCCACGGCACCACGCGGGCTTCTCTGAGTGTCAATAAGAACACCTCACTCTCCGCCAGCAGGTCCATTCTCAATCATCCTAACTCTGGGAAACCAGAGTTCCGACAACTAATCAAGGCTCTTCTGGAAAGCCCTCTAAGCCAGCTGTCACCCAGCTCCCTGGGTGTGTCCCCATATGTGCGCTCCATAGCACCTTGGAGAGGTGGACAAGGGGCTGAAGCAAAGTCCCTCCTGTCCGCACTGTTCCTGCTGACCCCCAGAAAAGGGGAGGGCTCTTTGATGCCTCCCTGCTCTTCGAGCAGCATCCAAAAAGGGAAGCCAATGTGGCTTCATGAGAAGGAATTCCCATTTTTTTCTCCTCTCCACCCACTCACAGGCAAGGGGGTAGGGGGTGGGGGGGAGTGTTAGAAAGCAGATCCTGCCTTTTCAGCGATGGAGACCAGCTAGTGGCTTGGCCACACATATGCACAGCTGTTTCACCCAGCACCACAGACAGAGATGCATGCTGACAGCAGAGGGCACACATGTTCTCCATGGCATTGCTCCCAATACCTCCTCCCATCTGGACAGGCGCTGCAGTGGGCGTGTGTCGTCTTGGACCAGGCTGGGAGGCAGATAACATACCTTCCATCATGAGGGGAGCAAGGAAGTCCTGAGCCTATCAGTCTCTCAACACTCTGGCTCTGGCAACATCACTGAAGCCTAGCTTGCAGGCCCCCACCATAGTGCTCCACCCAACTAAGCACTGTGTCTCACGCCTCCAGAGGGAGATGTCCCCACCTGGAGGAGTACCTTGGCTTGAGGTCTTTGTGCCCAGGTGCTGTAGGACCTTGGTGTGTGTCCTCAATCATCCTTGATTTATTCCACACCTCCCTGGGTACCAAGGCAAAAGGGCATCAGCTGCTCTCTCAATAAAGGGGGAGAGATCACCCACTACACCTATCTCTCTCGGATTGCCCATCATTGAATGGGAGAAGGTAATGAGGCATGGAGAGGTGAAAAGGCTCCCTCAAGGTCCCTTGACATTCACGCCCAGAGCAGAGGGCCATTCTGGACTTCTGAGAGCCCTGCCAGGATTGCATCATCGAAGGGAGGTGAGCACCTACAGGCAGAATCAATAGAAAGAAGTGCACTCTCCTGCAATTCCAGCTCCCCCTGCCCCTTTCTTCAAAATGTCAATGAGCTCTGAAGAGAAGTTGGACAAATGGGGGAGGGGAAGCTCCTGCAATCAGTAAATGAACAAGTAAATAAGTAATTAAGGTGCCTCTTCTATAAGAAGCTGAAGATGGCATGCATACTATTGTCATTAGGTGGCATCAAGTCAGTTCTAATAATGACCCTATGTACAACAGAGCAAACCCTGCCCAGTGCCATGCCATCCCTCCAATCACAGCTCTATTTGAGCCTATCATTGCAGCCACGATGCCAATCCATCGCCTTGAGGATCTGCCTCTCTTCACAAACCATCGCCTTTACTAAACCTGATGTCCTTTCTCAGGGACTTCTCCTTTCTGATAGCACGTCCAAAGTACGTGAGAGAAAGTCTCACCCTTCTTGGTTCTAAGAAGCTTTCTGGCCACACTCCTTCCAACAGAAATTTCTTCTAGCAATTCCTGATATGTTTACTATTCTTTGAGAATTCAAATTAAGAATCCATTTTTATCTGGTCTGTCTTATTCATGACCCAGCTTTCACATGCATAGGCAGGGGTTAAAAAAATGCTGTGGCCGGAGTCAGGTGTACTTTACTCCTCATCGTGACCTCTTTGCTTTCTAACACTGTGACGAGGTCTACTACAGCAGAAATGACCCTGCTTGCTGTGAGTGAGGAGGTGCATGCTGATGGACATCAAGGATAGCAGCCTTCAGGAAGGATCGGGACTTAATGCTAAAACCAAGTCCTCACGAGTGGGCCAAGCGGTGACATCATGAAAATGGAGAAAAGAGAAGTTGTCAAGCAGTTTGCCATGCTTGGATCCACAGTGAAAGCCCATAGATGCAGCAGTCATCCTGGGACAATCTGCTACGCAGGACCTCTTTAAAGGATCACAAAGCAAGGATGTGGCTTTGGCCTGATCCAAGCCACGGTGTTGTCAGTCACCTCCTATGCATGTGAGAGTCGGACATTGGCTAAGGAAGAGTAGGGAAGAATCAATGGATTTGGTGCTGGAGAAGAGTATCAGAAGCACCCCAGATGGCTAAAAGGACAAACCAATCTGTCCTGGAAGAAGGATAGCCAGCGGGTTCCTCAGGGGCAAGGAAGGTGAGACTCCATCTTATCTCATTTGACCTGTTGTCAGGAGGGAGCGATCCCTAGAGAAGCACAAAACGTGTGGTACAGCAGCAGGCCAGCAAAGGAGAGAAAGGCCCTCACGGAGATGGATTGACACAGTGGCTGCACAAAGGGCTGACATATAGGAACAATGGTGAGGCTGGCACCGGACCAGGCTGTGTTCTGATCTGTGTCGCAGCGAGAACGGTCTCGCTGTCCCCTGACAATAGCAGAAACCTGGTAGACTTGCCCAGAGTAAGAAGTCATTGGCTCGTTTGGGCTGCTGTTTTCCATGAACATTGACGATGGACCAAATAAAATGAGATCTTAGTGCACTTCGGTATCTCTGTGTTTATTAGGATACTGATCAGTCAAGTTGTGAGGATTTTAATTTTTTTTTTTTAAGGCATCACTGCCCTGGTGGTGGGAGTAGGAGGCCCAACCTTTGCTCCTGTGAGCGGGAATTGAACCTCCATCCCAGTGGGCCGCAGTCCCGCGCACAACCTCTACGCCACCGGGGCTCAGCCCTAATTTTCTTTCTTTTTGGGAGGTTTTATTGCCCTCTGGTGGCAGTGGGAGGCCCAGCTTTGCTCCTGGAGAGCTGCTGCTGGATTTGAACCACCAGCCCTGTGGGCCGCAGTCCCGTACTCAATCACTACGCCACCGGAGCTCAGCTCAACTTTAATTTTCTTTATGTTGAGGTGTAGTCCAGACTGATGGCTGTTTTCTTTGACCTTCATCAGTAAGTGTTTCAAGTTTTAGCAAGCAAGAGTGTGTCATGTGCATGTTGCAGGTTATTAAGCAATCTTCCCCCCACCCCCGATCCTGATATCACTTTTATCTTCATATAATTCAGCTTCTTGGATCATTTTTTCAGCAGACAGATTGAATAAGTATGATGAAAGGATGCAATTCTGATACACAGATAGCTATAGATCCCCTATGAGCCCAGCAAAGAGTTCTGAAAATCTCATTCTTACCAATGTTATCCATAATTTGCTTTGATTCATACAAGAGAAAAATCCTTTTGGTATGATTTGGTTTCAACCGAGTTCCATCTGCCGTCAGCAAGGATCGCTTGTATTCTGCATCCTTTCCTGAATACAGTCTGAATTTCTGGCAATTCCCTGACAGAGTACTATTGCCACCACAGTTGAGTTATAGTCACCAAAACATGAAGTGCCCACCCTCCAAACAGTTCAGATCTAATTGACAAAGTAAGATGAACACACGGGAAAAAGTGAAAGACAATGGAATCCATAAAGAGAAATGAAGTTGCGATTGATGCGACAACATGAATAACCCTTGAAAACAATACACGGGGTGAAATACATCAGCCACCAAAGGATAAGTCTGAGGGGGCTTCAGAAAGTTCATGGGAGATTCCATTATGCACAGACTTTTTGAAACCCTTTGATATGGAGTCATTTCGTTCATATGAGATATGTAGGCAAATGTATAAAAACCAAGGTGTGTTAGTTCATGGTTATCCCCCTCATTGTCTGGGGCATACTAATCTTCTGTTAAGAGTGATAGCATCATTGGGGAATAGGTCGGGAGGATGGTAGAACAGATTGAGGAATGGAAGCATGGGCACTGAACTGTACTTGTGACAACTGGTGAAATGTCCAATGTTTTGCTATGTGTTGACAATTTTTTTTTTAGAAAACAGCTTTTTTTTTTTTTAAGACAATGCAAACGTCACATGGCATAAGACCAGGTCAACTGGATGAGGTGAGCAGACCAGAGCTTTATGTCCAGGCCTGAGTCCCTCACGCAGGTCCCTGGGCCTTGTGTACCCTCCGCCTTGCTCGGACTCTAACCTCCTCTTACAGAAACTTGCCTGGCGATGGCAGGTCTGACAAATGGGACACTGGGTCCCTGGAGCATTGTGTTGAGAAGCACACCGAGGCAATGTTCAGACTTGGGCGCAGGGCTGCGATCGACTAATAGCAAACACTTCTTGAGAGTGTACAGTGGCAGCCTGCTGGCTAATCTCTGGTTAAAATCAACAGCTATGATTGCTTCTACAGGCTGGGCCAACTTTACAATTCCTTGATTTCATGTTGTACAATCTCAAGGCACAGACTGGAAGTACAATAGGTCAGACAAGGAAGACCACGTTTGTGCGTGGTGGAGTGGTGGAGAAGGCATTCAGAGGGAGGTAGCCAGGCCTGGATAACGGAGAGTGTGAAGAGCTCATGGGAGTGGTGGGATCACATTTGTATATATAAGGCTAGGAAAAGCACCAGGCTATTCTTGGTACAGGAAGAAGGCCAGCATGGCTGGGATGAAGTGTGTTTGTCACAAAAAGGCTAGAAGTTAAAAGCCAGTTGTAAATATAAACAGGAGTGAACATTTGTGAGTTGACTATCTGGTAAGCCACAGAACAAGGATAACATCCAAGAAGTATCTCATTCAAGCTTCTTGACACTCTCTCCAGCTACGACCTATTACTTTCACCTCCTCTTGAAACAGAAACAGGCTCGGAGACATCACACTACTTGTGTGGGGTCAGGAAGCCAGTAGGTAACAGAGTCTGCTTTCTCCACGGGTCGTGTGACTCCGGGGTCTACAGATGTACCCTCCCTGCTCTACCACCTCTTCCACGTCTACATCCAGGCAGAGAATCGGGCCGGCACTGCAGCTGACCCACCATGGCCAGAACTTTGAATTCTTGGGCTCTGGAGAAGGACAGGAGCAGCTGCATTCAGGAAAGGAGGCCTGGTTTCATGTAATGGATCTTAGGAACAAAGAGAGGTCAAGTCCAAGGCAAGGAGGGACATGTAGGGGTACATGAACATGATCGACTGCAATCTTTCCCCCAAGTTCTACGTCACCTGTCACAAGCAACATAGGATGCCCACACCAGGGGAGCAGAGCAGGAGGCCTTCGTTCAGGGAAAGATTCTAGGAACTTAAGACAAAGGTGCATGCGGGTCTAGCCAGGCTGGGCACAAGCTGAGAGACAAGTGGGTACCCTGAAGAAGGATCTTATTGCAGCCTCCTGGCCAGCCATACTGCCCCTGCTGGCACCTAGTGGTATGCTGGGGAACTTCTCTCCTTCCCCCTCTTCCTAGACCTCCGTTACATCTTTCCTTTCTTTCTTCCTGGGTCCAGGAGCAATTGCAACCTCTGCTTATCATGGACTCTTGCTCCCAGCGGACTACGTGTGATCCCATGGTGTGCCTTCTGTATCTAGGCCCTATAGCCGAAAATCGGGCCCCGGCCCTCCCTTGCTTCGTCCTCACCCTAAACCTCCCTTCTTGATGACGACGTTCCCTGTTGGGCATGCATATGCGCGTCATCACTTCCAGCATCATCTGGGGCTGTCGCTGACAAGACTGGTGTTGTGATTTTCGTGCCGGGGACAAGAAAGGCAGCAGTACATCTCTCTCACTCTCTTCGAGGAGATAAGGGGAGATAAGGGGATATCGGTAGAACCGCGGAGGCCAGCATCACTGGAGGGGTGGGGGGGGTGCAGCAGGAGAAATGGAAATCTATGCTGTGATGAGCATCTGTGGCTCAGGGAGCGGACAGATAAAGGTGTCTTGGGTTTGTGCAGCTTCTGGCTTCCTTGTGTCCCTGCTGTGTGATTTCAGGCTAGCAGGAAGGAGGCAAAGCATCCTAGACGACACATGGCCTTTTCCCGGGGTTCGCAAGGACAGCCAAAACTTTCCAGGGGAAGATAGCCCCTGTGCTGGTTAATTCAAGACGGGCCAGTCACTGGACCTGGCAAGGGGGACTAGAAGGTAGGCACTGCCAGAAGCGAAGAGACTCTTCTGGCCTGTCCTTCCTTGGCCCATCTGGCGAAGGAGACCTCGTTACATAAAGTCCTAAGAGACATGGCATAAAACATGAGGAGCAACTTTGCGAAGACAGTTGGTGGTGCTCCCTTCCCCATGGGGTGCGAACTGCCCCCACAGGAGTGGAGAAGAGATCTGGTAGCTCTCAGCCGCCCAAGGGCCTGACTCATCGCACACGCAGCCCTCCTCGACGCTCTTTCCCAAAACAGTTCCTTCCCACCTACCCGCCCACCCACCCAGGCTGGGTGACAAATATGAACAGCCCAGAGTTCTAGTTAAGTTCCGGGCCAAACGGAGCCCAGAGAAGAGGGAGAGGGAGGTGCCCTCCAAGACGGGGAGATTTTCCACAGAAGCAAACCGATCGATCCTCTGAAGGTAAATCACTGCCCTGCTGTACCTGGATCACTTTATTGTTCTTCTCAAATAGTTTAGATGGCTTTTCATTACAAAGCTCAAAAGGTTCAAAGGAATCTTAAAGGCTCTCTTTAATCTTCTCTCCTTGGATAACCCGTATTTTCTTAATACTGCTGTAACAGAAATGCCACCAGGGCTTGACTGTAACTAACCTAAATCTCTTTTCTCATCATTCCAGAAGCTGAAAGTCCAATTGCAGGATTTGCCTATAGGGGGAGCTTTTTTCCTGCTCTGGGCAAAAAACTTCCTTGATTCCGTGTTCTCATTCTTGGCTCTTTGGTGATGGCCACTTGGCAATAATCTTTCTGCTCTTGTACTTCTTTGTGTCTGTTCTGAACCTGCTCCGTTTGGATCTCAGGGGTTCAGAAAGAATGAGAAATAGAGGCAGGATCCCCTAGGAGGCAGTGGGATAAAACATGGAGGGCAGAGAGATGAATGCTTCGAAGCAAAGCATGAGTGTAAAACTGGCCATCTGCTCTGGAAACCTTCACCTAAATCATAAAAGGCCTACCTTCCACTCAACAAACAAACAAACTCATGCCCATCGAGTCCAGGCCGCCGCAGCAACCCTCTAGGGCAGAGTGGAATTTTACCCTGGAACTCGCTGTCCTGGAGTGGAAAACCTCTTCTTTCACCCAAGGACCAACTGGTGGTTGTAAACTGCTAAACTTCCAGTGGTGTGATATAATTAGCATAAAAGAGAAAGTCCCATGGCTACAGTGTTTAGAACCTACAAAGCATATTTCGGGAGGACATAATTTAATGCTTAGCAATCTTCATCACCAACGCATCCATTCAGAGCCCTGGAGCCATGCTCGGTTGCTCACCGGGCTGTTAACTAGAAGGTAAGCAATTTGAACCCACCAGCAGCAGGTGTGTGGGGCGTGGGTGGGGGTGCAATGAGACAGTTTGCTCTTATAAAGATTTATAACCTTGGGAACTTCACAGAGCAGTTCCACTTTGCCCTATAGAATCAGCTCAGTAGCACCGGGGTTAATTTTTGTGGACCTATCCTTTTATGTATCCATCTTTCCAATGTTGATTGACCTTCTGCCATGTGCTTCATACACGCCCCACACTGGGACTCTACTAGAGCGAGACTGTCTCCTCAAAGCACTGATGGTCTTAGACACGAGAAAGACAGCCAGACAGACAGACGCAGCACGGGACAAGTACCATGGTAGGAAGAGGAAATGTTCTAGAAGGAGGAGAGTTGATCACGGATCAGAGTTTATCTTCTTACTAGAGAAGAAATAAGGTGAAATATGAACAAGAAGGAAATGCCACTTGTTTCAGTAAGGATTCTATCCAACTTACTACAGATAAAGTGCACTGTTAGGCATGCTATGGGCAAGCGAATGTAACATGGTAACCAAAAAAGAACATTTCAAGGTCTATCCTGAAATACGATGCTGTCAGTGACCATACCCACATACCTATAAGAAAGACCAGTTAAGAGGATTATTGCTCAAATTAATATACCAGCCACTAACACCAAAGATGAAAGGAATGAAGATCTTTACCAGCTGCTTTAGTCTGAAATCAATCAAACACATGGTCAGATGCATTGAAACTTACTGGCGATAACAATGTGTAAATTGGAAACAAAGAGGATCACCAGTTGGAGAGTATGGCCTTGGCGACAGAAATGGTGATGGCATTCTCATGAGAAATTTGCAAAACCAACAAATTAGTCACTGCCTGCAAAAGACCGCGTATATGAGAGAGAACACACAGGAAGCAAAACAGCCTCATCTGCAGGCAGAGATGATGGAGAAGCTCCATATCAGACAGCACGAGGCCAAGGGCTGACTGTGGCAGAGACCATCAACTGCTCACATGGAAGATCAAGTTGAAGCTGAAGAGAATTAAAATATATCCATGAAAGCCAAAGCACCACATTGGGTAGATCCCACCTGAATTTAGAGACTTAGACCCCAAGAATAGAATTGGTTCATTGGACACTAATAACCGAAGATCAGATAAATTGTGCGTCAGCACTAAGGACGTTGTGCATGAAGATGCCAAAGGGTGATCAAAAGGGGAGGTGGGCAGGAAAGAAAGAAAATGCCAAAATGGATGTCAGAAAAGACCCTGTAAGTTGCTTTTTGAACTTAGA
>PVJH01046706.1:0-11687 GCA_004026705.1 Nesogale talazaci
GGCATGGCAGGAGGGGTGGGAGCGCTCGCTCCGCGGCGCACGTGCCGGCCCGGGGCTCACCTGCCTCTGCGGAGCCCGCGGAAAGCGAGCCCTCGCGCCGGCACCACCTGTCCGGGCGGCTCAGATGCCCTGTCCCCCGAGGAGGACCCGCACTGTTAGCCCCGCGTGCCCCCGGAGGAGCCCTGGCGCCCCGGTGGTTTGGCTGCCAGCCCCAGGGTCAGCAGTTCGAAACCACCAGTCGCTCCTCGGGAGAAAACGGAGGCTGTAAAGCGTTACAGTCTCGGAAACCCACAGGGCCAGTGCTTCCACGCCGGCCCGGGGCTCCTTTTAACTCCCGAATCTGCAGGATTTGTGTTTTGTCATCTTTCAGGATAGTTTTTGTCGGTGTTCTCTAGCATGGGAGGATGGTGTTTTAAGATTTGGGTAGGGCACTTGGAGTCTCAGACTGTCTTTTGGGATCCCAAGGCCGTCATCTTGATAGATTTTCTTGAAGGGTACAGGATGGTCACCGAGGGTCTTATGGCCATTACTTTGTAAGAAAGCAAACAGAAAACAGAATTGATGAAAAAGAGGCCCGGAAAGTTGCCCCTCACTGGGCGGGCACCTGTTCATTCTTCAAAGGCAGCAGGGCTGTCGGACAACAGTTGTGTGGGGAAACCTTAGCCCACCCGCCAGCCCCGACCTTGCCCCTTCACGCATCTTCTTGTTTCCCAAGCTCAGTATTTCGAAGGAACGTGATTTGAGTCTCCCAAGGATGCCCATACTGTCATTTGGGTGGGATCTATAGAGTACAGAATTCTAGGAAAGGTTAGAGAGGTGGAACTCTGCCGACAGACCTAGCCGGAGCGTCACGCTTTGATATTTTTGTGCAGTGAAAGTGCTTGTAGTTTTGTGGCAAGACTTCCGTGACTTACTCTCCCCCCGAGATCCCAGGTTGCGTCCACCCCCAACCATTTTGATATCTCTCCGGTTTCGAAATGCAAGACCCTCCTGGATGTAACCCCTGCCTTTTGGATCGACTTAGGTGACCTGGTATAGAATTAGATGAACCTTGCTCTTGAATCTCAGGGCCTTTGGAGTGGTATATTTTACGGCAGGTTGCTTCCTGGACGTGCTGTTGTCTTTATAATGTGAGCCAGAGCGACCACACACTTTGCTGTCCCGGGAATGTTTCCTAATGAGAGCGCTCTCGTGTTCACAGAAAGTTTGTGTACGCGTGGCGCCAAGAGCATGCCAGTCCCAGCCCCGCCCCACCCCACCCTTATCCAGGGTCCCGCGGTTATTTCTTAGTGTTTGGGAATTACCTGGAAAGTGAATGGAGAGAGGCAGGGGAATGAGCCCAGTTAGAAAGTCATTTCCCTGGCTTTCCTTGTGGTTCAGTAGAATAAAGTGATTCTGGAAGAGAAGCAACTCCCTGCTACGCGCACCCCCCCCCCCCAACCCCCTTCCCCTATTTAAACTTTTCCAAGTTTCAAAAGCCATACATGCTGGCTTTGGTGTTCGTGTGGCCAGAAATGGTCTAGGGGACGTGTTCTCCATGCCTTTCCAGGCCCTTCTCAGTTCGTGTACGCAGTGAGGGAGATGTGTTTGGTAAAGGGAAGTGGGCTTATACCCACCTTGAGGATGACTTCCGTTTCGCCTTTGTTAACATAGTTTTAGTTTTCTTTCCTGTTCCAAACCAAATCCACTGCCATGGCGGCTAATCCTACCTTAGAGAATAGGGTAGACCTCTTCCCCAGGACCTCCCCAACTAAATCGTGACACGAACAGCCAGCCTCATCTTTCCCCTGCCAGAAGGACTAGTGGTTTTGAGCCACCAACTTCGTGGTTAGCGGCCCGGGGCTTATCCCACAATGTCACCAGGACGCCTTCCTGTGAATTTAGGGCGATTTCTCAATGAGTACATAGTGCTCCAACCACGGACTTCATCAGAACTGTTGACAGGGAGCCTCTCCGGGGGTCTGCATTCGTGTTTGAGGCCGTCATGGCAGTACAGCTCAGTAATCTCAGAAAGCATGCAGACAGAAGCCAGACTTGCGGACTCTTGGCAGAATTTGCCCCAGTGATGTCACTTCTGCAAAAATGTAACGCTCCTTCATCATGGCGTGGGAGCTGTTGGAGCCTGTGCTTTGATGACTTCTCTCTCTCGGCTTGGCTTCCCTTTTGTGGGGAAGGGTGTTGAATCCGTTCCTGCTCATTATTTACTGCTTCCCAGCCGCGCTGGCCCTCAGCAGCCAGAGGAAAACGGAGAGAGATGGCTTTGTCAGCCTTAGTGCCTTGTAGCCAGAGGTGGCAGTCTGGGGTGTGTTTGAAGATGGCCAGTCCGTGGTTGGCTGTTCTCGAGGAGTCAGGGTGGTTCTGGGAGCACAGTCCTGGGGTCCTGCCTGCACAGGTGGATTGGACCGCAGGACGATTTGGGGGCCCACTTGTTGATTTTCAAACCTGAAAAATAAAAAAGCTGAAGCCCTGGTACTGCCTGGTAAGCATTTGGTTGCTAGCCATGACATCAGCGGTTCAAATCCGCCGGCTGCTCCAGGAAGACAAAAGTGGTCTGCTTCCGTAAAGAAACCGCAAGGAGCTGTTCGGTAGGGCCACTGAGTCGGAACTGACTTGTGGGGTGGTGGGTTTGCCAGATCTAACTTTTGCAACATAGCTTTGGATCCCACTGGTCCCAACTGGTTCTTGCTGCCTGATGTAGCCCACCAGCGGGAGGTGCCCACCAAACTTGTCCACAGAGCGGACGGCGGGGCAGGAGGGCGTGTTGAGAATGCAAGTGATGAGGCCAGGTGCCTATGGATGGAGCCCATGCAGGCACTCTCTCTTTTTTGAGTGAATTCAAACCAAACCCACTGCCACCTTGTGGATTCTGACTCATCCCCACCGCCGGACTTTTGAGGCCCTCCTGAGGAATCCCCCTTCCCCCCTTCCCCCAGTTGTAGAACTGTGTGTCTTCATTGTGGTCCTGTTTCTCAGGTGTCTGCATATGTTGAATAGCATCAAATGTTGCCTTCTAAATAGGTGTGACTTACATTATATTATAATTCATTTCTTCCTCACCATACTGTGAACTCCCTTATGGAGAAGGACATCATATTTGGATCCAGTAGTTAGGTGCTTGATAAGAATCTTGGGGGGGGGGAAGGGCTTGAAAGGGAAAAAAAAATCTGAAAAATTTTTTTAAAGAATCTGTGAAATGATGTACATAGCTTTGATCTTAATCTAAGGGTTGTAGCAGGTACTTGGCGGTGGTGTTTTGTTTGCCTGCTTGGGTTTGGTTTTCGTTTTCTGGCAATGCTTTGTCATTTAATCATCAAACACTTTGGGGGTTGTTGTCATGCTCCCCCTCCCACCCTCAAGTTTAAGTCAAGATAAAATAAACTCTTGCCTGTTAACTGTAAGGACCACAGTTCAAACCCGACAGGCACTGCACAGGAAAACAGTGTAGTCTTTCAGCCTTGGAAATCTAAGGGGCAGCTCCACCCTACCCCGCAGGCTCACTCTGCCTTGGCAGTGATTTGACAGCAGCTGGCGCGGGGGTAATCACTGTGAAACTTCTTCTCCTAGGCACCATGCACCAAGAGGAGTAGACCTCTTCCTGTCTTGCAATGGAAGTCTCCGGAAAGAAGACTTTCAGCTCCGAGGAAGAAGCAGCTAACTACTGGAAAGACCTGGCTATGACCTACAAGCAGAGGTCAGTTCTCAGTGTCCACCCTGCTTTGCGTTCACGGTGACAGCGACAACTGTCTAAGTCAGGCGTTGTGCAAGACCCAGCACACGTGATCTCAGTCTCACAGCCACCCATGCAGAAGCTTGTCCTCACCTCTTCACAGGGTAGCAAACGCTGCCAGAGCTGCAATCTGAACTCCAGAGGCGGCGTTCCTAGCCGTGATGCTGTGTCATCTTATTTTCTGGTAGGGTTTGTGTCAGTTCCCAGATTCTATGTCTGGCCTGTCCTTCGTTTGCAAGGAAAGAACTTTTCCCCCGTGCCTTGCAAGACAGGCTGTTGGAATGCCACTGCCACCGTGCTTCCACGTCAGTGTTTCAAACAGAAACACCACAAATAGGTGACTCCTCAAACCACAGGCTCTGCCATCGAGGCATTGCAACCGTCTGGGGGGGTTCCTGAGACTAACTGGTCACAGGAGTAGAAAGCTCCGTCTTCTCCCCCCAGACGTGTGGTGGTTTTGAACTTTGGACCATGTGGATGGCAGCCCAACCCGGAGCCACTACACCATCAGGGTTCTTCCGTGGGCGGCTCTGCTAAACGAAAACTGATTCTCTCAGTGCGGCCTGGAAGTCTGAATTCTTGGTGTCAGCTCTGGGGGGAAAGCTTTACCCCTCTGTTGCCCTGGGAGAAAGTCCTGATCTCCGTGAATTTCTGTGGGTAGAGTGGTCCTTTGAGATTGCCCAGGAGCTTGGTGATCACTTTTGTTCCCGGTCTAGTAGGTTCTCGGTGCTGGGACCCTAGGCCCAAAGCATGCACTCCGCCCCCTGCTCTTCTTGATGGGTCAAGAGCCTCTCCTGTCAGCTCACTGCTCTCCTCATCTCTTGGAGGAAACAGTGGTGCAGGCCACATCCCGGGAACACCCCCTGTAGTGGATCAGGATTGGGACCGAATCTTCTTAACCACTGATTGATCATGTCAGACCATGAGAATCATGACCCGGCCCAGTTGGCACATGCCTTGTGGCAGTATAGTTCATTCTGACCTGGTGTGTGTGTCTCTTGGTTTCTTTTGATTTCTCATGGCACAGCTTCCACGCAGACGGCTATTTTTTTTTAACAGTTCTATTGGCACGTCATCCATTTATCATATAAGTCTAATAATTGAGTCATATCAAGAAGTGGTTCAGTCATCAGCACAATCAGTTCTAGAACGTTTTCTTTCTCCTTACGCTCACTCATGTAAATAGGTTTTATAGTTGTGGCAAAAATATGCACATACAAACATCCTTCACTAAGGAAACTCATGGTGGTAGCAACTGTATGATGCTGCTTGATGTAATTGAACTATAGAGTGTTAGATGTATTAACTCCCAATTAATAAATTTTAAAAATTCTCCAACAACTTCTACATTTATAATTCAGTGCCCATGAATGGTTGTACAACCGTTGTTGATATCCTTTTATAAATTTTTCTGCCACCATTAACATAAACTCATTGCCCCCTAAACAAATCCTCTTTCTCTTTCACCGATGGTAGCCAGTGATAGAAATCTTATTCTAACCCTTCTAGTGTCTTTATATTTATTTTGATTTAGAACTAGTAGTAAGGAAATTTTCAAAAATTAAAAAAATTATTTTTTATTTTCAGAAAGAATATTTTTAGGGCTGAGCCTGGTGGCGTAAGTGGTTGAGTGCAGGACTGTGGCCCGCGGGCTTGGCAGTTCAAATCCAGCGGCGTCTCTCAGGAGCAGCACTGGGGAGCGCCCACGACCACCAGAGACAATGATGCCCACAAAAAAAAAAAAAAAAAAGAATATTTTTATTTAAAACACTAAGTTGGGGTATTATACCAACAAAACACATGAATAGCTTGTGGTGTGTGTGTGTGTGTGTGTATATATATATATATATATATATATATATATTTGAATTTTATATAGCAATAAAAAAATGAATTCAGTACCATACCTGAATCTCAAAACATAATATCAACCAGATATGAAAAGAATATAGAGTGTCATTACATCTATTAAAATTGCCAAGTCAGCAGAACTCCTCGCCTGCTCCTCAAGTATTGAATATTATCCGACATTTTACATTTACAATCATAGTAACCGATCTACTCGCCAACTGTTGAGAGCATTAGTGCCCGGGGCTAAGGTGTGACGTGAGCTGTGGAGATGAGAGCATCATCTGCTGTGGTGGGTGAGGTGTTGGGATAACCATGACCTTGGCTCGGCATTATGGAAGGGTGCGGTCACTTCCAGCCATTCTTGCATCCTGAACCCGGTCTTTGGAAGCTAACGGTGCTGGCGAGTGCAGACTGGCTGCCTGTTCTTTAGGGCTGCACACAGAGCAAGTGGAACTAAGGGAGAAATGAGGAACAAAACCCAGAGGAGTTCTTTTTTTTTTTATAGTCAACAGGGAGAGCTCCTCTCTCTGCTGGGGAGAGAGGTGGTCATCGGTGACTGTGCAAACGAGGATGCTTGTGATTTCATGGCAGCGAGATTAGACGGTCTTTGTCCCTTGGTGGTTAACTTCATTCACGCAGCCCACCGTCTTTGAGATTCATCATGTTGTAGCATGCATTTCTCTTTCTAACTTACATCTGGTGGGTTTCCCATGGCATGTATGTACCACGCCTTATCCATGTTTTGTGGGTTGGGCACTTCAGATGTTTCCAGCATCCTGTGATTGTGACCCGCTTGTCAGTGGACACAGGTCTATTGCATAACTCACTCTGTAATGGCAAGGATGACCACAAACAGTATCAACAGCCACGAGCAACACCTGTCTCTACGTGGTTACCGAACAGTTGCTGGTGCTCCTTGAGGACTAGTTCCCGTAGCTTGAAGGATTAGAGTCGTAGCTGCCTAGAACGTAGTCTGCCTGGTCACTTGACCTAAGATCTCTTTCAAAGTCTGTTTGACTCAACAGTTCCATGGGTGGTGACTGAGCTCTTAGAAGCTTGCCCCGGTGCCCCGCCAAGCCACAGTGGTTCTCCGCTCTGGACCAGGGAATTGCTTGCCTGTCATCTCCTCTGTCACGAGACCCAGAACTGGATGGCGCCCAGCCGCCAGCACCGAGGGAATAGAATGGGATTTCTAATTCTTAATGGAGTCCAGGATCTCTGGATCCACGGAGGAATCCTTGTCTATTGCCCTGCGAAAAGCTTTACACTCTCTCCTAAAGTCATCTTTCAATAGCAGCTTACTTAAATTCGTAAAAATAATTTCCTTGAGCATCACTCAGCTCTAAGGAACTGTTCATTTGAGAATCAGATCGGCAACAGTAACTTGAAAGCATACATTGAGAGTTTTGACTCCCAAACCCACTGTTAGCAAGTACGTGTGGAGACGGGACAGCCCTCTTGGACAATAGAACTGCCCCTGGAGTTCCCAAACTGAGAGTTAGAAAGACAGTATGCCCCAGCTTCCTCCCATGGGCTGCTAGGGTGTTTAAACTGCCGGTCCCCGCAGCAGCTGGGCGCTTTATTCACAGCACCACCAGAGCTCCTTGGAGGGGGCATGTAGGGGACAGTGACTCTCAGACAATAGTGCTGTAATGACCCAGGTAGAGACGGCCAGAATGGTGGCACAGCATAGAGTTTCCAGAAACCACGCCAGGGCCGTGGCCATGGAGCCACCGTTTAGTACGTGTCTGTTCCATGTCTGTTTTCATCCTCCCAAAGAAACTAGCATGGGATGGAGCCACAAATCCGAGGGCTGTAATCAGTGAGCGTGTAGCGGGTACGTGACCCAGAGACCTGATTACTTATCAGGAGTTCTTGGATCCTGCGAATGGTTAGTGCAGGTGGTTACTCATCAGAAAGTTGCAGGTTCAGGTCTAGCCGGAGGCAGTCCTGGCGCTCTGTTGGGAGTCCACTTGACCACACCTGATTGCCTCTTTATCAACCTAAAGGGGAAGTAAAGCCCAAATTGGTCGCTACAGATCTGGCTCAAAAAAGGAGAGAACGGTGACTTGGTTCAGAAATGGCTTGGGAGCCAGCCAGCCAGACTTGGGTCCCGGGTCCAGCTCGGCTCTCTGTGCTGGTCTGCATTTTAGACGAGTCGCTCCTCTTGTCACCTGTGAAGTGGGATGCTGACGGCGCGACCCACACCATACCAGAGGCGCGTGGCCTGCCTCACCTGCGCTCCGTCACTGATCTCGTGTGGGACTTCTGTTGCAGGGCAGAGAATACCCAAGAAGAGCTCCGGGAATTCCAGGAGGGCAGCCGAGAATATGAAGCCGAATTGGAGACGCAGCTGCAGCAGATCGAGACCAGGAACAGGGACCTCCTGTCGGAAAACAACCGTCTCCGCATGGAGCTGGAAACCATCAAGGTGAGGGGCCGTGGGCTCGGATGGAGGCAGGCTTCCGGCGGGGCCGTGGGGGTGCGGCGGACCAAAGAGCTCCGTGGAGAGGGCAGGGGGTTGTGTCTTTGGGTCTCCTCCCATCTGCAGACTGGACATGAGGGTGAGGCTGAGTGAACCCTGCAGGCCTGTGGTGGGAGCGGTTCTTAGAAGTACATCAGACAGGTGTGGTCCCCACAGCCTCTCGCGGGGTCTCAGCCGGGCCTCTCGCAGCCCTGGCAGCTGCAGCACTTCTTGCTAGAGATGGCAGTTTTGTGCATTCTAGGGTGGTGGCCTGCGGGCCACACTGCTACCTGCTAGGTACGCCGATAGCGTCTCTGTCCCAGTGGTGGCAAGTAGAAGTGCTGGTGGCCATGGCTGCCGGTCTGCAGCGTCACCGCCATAGAGGGGAAGGAGCGGTGCTACTGGTACAGCATCTAGGCTTAGCAGCCGACTCCTCAGACACTGCCGCTTGGAAACAGTGACCCTCAGCCTGCTACAGCCATCAGTATGCAGCGGACTCCAGGCAGGGACATGCGGCGTCTCCTCTCCCCAGCCCTCTATGTCTTTTTTTTAACTTCCCCCTTTTCCATCAAGTTTCCAGATGGCCCCTGCTGTGTAGCTGGAGGCAACAGCCCAACCCCCACAGCGTGTCCCTGGGCCTAGGTGGATAGACATGCTGAAGGGGCCGTGGGAAGATTGGCCTGAGACCGCCTCACAGGAAACGAGGGCTCCATGGCACATCCCTGTGCACAGGGCCTGAGAGCAGCGGTTCTCAACCTGTGGGTTGCGACCCCTTTGGGGGGGGTCCAACAACCCTTTCACTGGGGTTGCCTGAGAGCATCAGAAAACACATATTTCCGATGATTGTAGGATCCAAGACACCGCTCCTCTATCCAGGCGGGTTCGCCCACATGCAGTTAACGCCCACGTACTGTTTGTTACCCATGCTGCACCGTGCTCCAAGACAAAGTTTCACTTATTTTTCATTAGAAACAAATATTTCACAATATATAACTACATATCATTTTTGTGATGAATCACCATGTTTTCGTGATGTCCAGTTTGTAACGATGAAAATATATCCCGCCTATCAGATATTTACATGATGGTTCATAACTGTAGTCAAATGACTGTGATGAACTCGCAATGAAAATAATGTATGGTTGGGGGCCACCACCACATGAATAGCTGTATGAAAGGGTGGCACACGAGGAAGGTTGAGAACCCCTGCCTTAGCTGTACCCTGTGGAGGGAGGGGTGGGAGCAGGGGTGAGGCTGAGCTGCAGAGAGGGCAGTGTGTCTGTGAGGGGCACCGGGCACGTGATCCGGGCTGGTCTCCAACCTGGACAGTGTTGTGACTTCACAAGTCCATGGAAAGACCAGGGTGAAAGATGGAGTCTGGTCCTTGATGGGACCGGGGTACAGGGGAAACCCCGGAAAGTGACACTGTGGCCGCCAGACTGGGTGTTGTAGACCCGTCTTCACCCGAGGCCCCTTTGTGGGTCATTCTGGCCCCGTGACCTTCCTTTTTAGGGGACCCACTTTTCAACATTGTACGGTGAGAGCGTAAACAGGTCGCAAAGGTGAGAAGAATTTGCTAGTATGTGCCTGTCTCGCTGCCTCCTGAGATTTCTGCGTCAGCCTCTACCTGCTTTTCATGGTCTCTCCATCCCACCGCCGTCATCTGTGCATCCCGCGGTAAACTGCAGACATTGGAGAGGGGCTCAGACAGTTGGTGGTGAAAGGGGATTTTAGAACGAGATGCTCTCGCAGGTTTTTGAGCTGCCTTCTGTACCTTATAAGGCATTGGCTAAGGTGGCTTTTCCCCTCCCCCACGTCCATAATTCTTCACCAACTTCCCTCTTGGCATATAGTTGGAAGCCTCCTTGTGTGACCTTGTTGATGCCAATGGTTGCAGAAGCATTTTTTTTACCCCTCTGAATATTGCAGCCTGCCTGAGCTAGAGCTCAATGGCTAGTCTTTTCTTGTGACAATAAAGTGCGCATCTTTTTTGTGTGTGTGTGTGTGTGTGGGCATCCCTGCCTCTGGTGGTCGTGGGCGCTACCCAGTGCCGCTCCTGACAGCCGCCGCTGGATTTGAACCGCCAAGCCCGCGGGCCGCAGTCCCGCACTCAACCACTGACGCCACCGGGCCTCATCACCCCAAAGTGCGCATCTTTGGGTGTTTGGGTTTTTTTCTATTTCACATCAGCATTGGGAAGTCACGAGGGCTCGCTGTTTCAGATTTCCCCTCGGGACTGCAAGAGCTGGTCAGACAGCGGTTTGAACGTACTTCCATGGCAGCTGAACGCTGGGTGTGGGAGCTTCCAGAAAGAGCCCTGGAGTGTGCCACAGTCCCCCTGCCCCTTCCCTTCTCCACCTCCCTGACACTGCCAGGTCTTAGCCCCACACCTGGCCCCCTGCACTCACTGTGTTCACAGGCTGACCCTTGGAGCTCTGGACGTGGACCCTGATAGAGTTGTGAGGAATAGAAGGCACTCAGTGACAGGAATCTGGAGGGAAGGGAAGTAGGGGCCTAAAGGACCGCTTGGGGAGGCTCGGACGCCGGAGGTACTGAATAAATATCAAGCAATGACTAAACACATGGGGCTCGATCGCCACAGCTTTCCGAAGACCTCTCGTCACAACCACACGGCAGGTGCGCGTTGCCCGGCGCGGAGAGCAGGGAAAGAGGGATAAAGGATCCACTGCCACCGGCGTCTCTGCCCCTCTCCCCAGACTGTCTTCAGCTGAGAGACGTGATGACAGTCGGCTCATTCTTTGCCAGTGGAACGAGGAGGCCTGTGAGCGACCAGACAGAGGGTCTATTGACGCCCCAGTCGGCCGGCAGCTGCTCCTTAGGAACCCCAAGTGAGAGCGCCACATCTCAGCACCCCCCACCCCCCGTTCCTGTCCATGAGGGTTGGCTGGGAAGCTTGGCCACTGCATCCTCTTGGAAATGGCATGTGGATTTAGGTTCATGCGCTAGGAGCCTGCACCCTGTTTTAGGTGGAGGGGTCCCTCATTGAAGCCCAGGCAGGGGTGCTGTGTGTGCAGCTGAGACAGCTCCGGCAGGGACTCGGCAGCCTCGGGGCTGGGTGTCCTCCTGGGCTCTCGCTGTCAATCACCCACTTGTTCTGAGGCATCTGTCTCCATGGCTCTGGGCCGGGCCACCATGACATCATCCAGCACATCCAGGCTGTTTCTAGCACCCGCCTTGTTCCCACGACTCCGATGTCCTGAACAAGGGCCTTCCTGCCCAATGACGCAGTGCTGAGAGCTCAGGAGTCGCTGTGGGAGGCGGGCTTCACTGTTAGGAGAAGGTGACTCACGGAGGTGTGGTACTGCTTGCTTCCCTATGGCAGCTGCCAGGCTCAGTGCGTTTGTGTTGCTGCAGGTGGAGAAGGAGAGGCCGCCCAGGAACAGCCTGGGTCATAAGGTGTTCTTAAGTGATCTGTCTGCCACTGTGCTAAATAGGGCCGTGGGGAATGTGGTCAGAGCATGTGGGGGCGCTCCTTTACATTTAAGGAGGGTGACTTTCCCCCTCCTTTTTCTGTCTTTCAAATTAAACCCTATGGGAAGTCAGTGCTCGAGTGCTCAAATCTGGAAAGGGTATTGGAATCTATGCGGTCACAGTGTTGATTAGGGGAGAGAGAGAGAGAGAGAG
>PVJH01046707.1:0-11688 GCA_004026705.1 Nesogale talazaci
GCTACCTACGGTGGTTGTCCACAGCACCACCATTTTGAATTTAACTGCCATTTTCAATGAACTATTCACCAGGCCACTTGTGCTTTAGATGAACTTGTCAGGGGCTCTCAGAATGAAGCACTAGCAAAATGTTCCGAGAGGGATAATTATCGCACCTTGTCCCTTGTCCACACAATACCCCTGCCTCACCCACTCGTGTACTGAGATGATATTACAATTTCAGCTAACTGCAGTTTCACTTCCATAACCCACTTGCTTGCATAGCTGCACGTCCCAAGTAACACAGGCCCCTATAAAAAGTCTAAGCTGAGATAGAACGGGGTCAGTCAGCTAACAATCAAATGCTGCTGACCCCACTACAGGAGTTTTCTTTTCTTTCTTTTTCCTTTTTTCAATAAATTTTAGCTTTTTAAAATTCTCCGGTGACTCGGTTGTTCTTGTCGCAGCTAAGTGCAACAGTTGGATGGTTTTATGTCAACCAGACATTCCGGGACAGGAGAAGCAAACCTGTCAATCAAGTGGTAGCTTGATGACTCCTCCCTGTGGGTGTGGCCTAGTGTACAAGAGGGAGGTACTCTGGGAACAGTCTGTCTCCCTGCCACCATGCCTTCCTCCTCTTGGGGGACTTCGCTGGGACCCTGTGCTGGCCTCCAGGGGTGGGCTCTGCAGTCCCCAGTCAGTGGCCTCCTACTTCCCACTTCCCCTCTCTGCATCACCAGCGGGCAGAGGTCCGAGCTTTGGACTTGAGTGGTGCTGCACTGAGGCGCCTTCTGGACCTAAATGAGCATCCCTGGGTTGTCTCTCTAGACCACTCAGTCTAACGCACATCCCATCAAGGACTTTGTTCAGAAAACCAAGGGGCTCACTGTGCGCAGGGGCAGCAGAAACAGGAACTGGAACATGTAACAGAGGGGTGGACTTCCCAGCCCTGAAGCAAGTCAAGCTGAGTGCTTTGAAGCACAATGCTCGCTTGTGGAGTAGGGTGCCTCTGGACACGTAATTGGGGGAGCTAGGGATGCTGACCCAGGGAAGGGGAGCAGAGTACCTTTGAGCTGAGGCCTCCGTGCTACAGCACTGAACCTGAGACACGCTGAGTCTCTGGGGCCAAGCTCCCAGCCCTTCCCCCCACCCCCAAGCAGGGTGCCCCTGCACTCCATCACAGAGCCAT
Organism: Nesogale talazaci; assembly: GCA_004026705.1. Classification (NCBI taxonomy): domain Eukaryota; kingdom Metazoa; phylum Chordata; class Mammalia; order Afrosoricida; family Tenrecidae; genus Nesogale; species Nesogale talazaci. The sequence goes on from PVJH01046707.1 coordinate 1,169, forward strand.
CCCCACACCCAGGCCCACCTCATTGAAGACAATCCTGGGCTGTTGCTTAGAAGGCTGCTTGGCCGATCTCACTGAGGTCTTCCAAGTTCTCCCAAAGAAGTGGTGGTAGGTGATGTCAAACAAAGTCACCCGCAGATGGACCTCGACTTCCGACAGTACTTCCTGCACGCCCTGCGGAAAGAAAGAAAGTCAGTCGGCCCTGGAGAGTTCTCTCAAAACCATGAGGCCAATGTCCATTGGTTTGGGTCTCAGCACCCCAATATGAGGAACCCCACTCCCTCTCCCACTCCTCCTGGTGGGATGATAGCATGCCGGTGCTCAGCTCTCCCTGCATTCCCCTGGAAACCTGGTCACGTAGCGCCAACACAGACAGAGGCTGGGCGGTGGGGGACTATAGAGTCAGGAGATGCAGGAAGAACACATCCAAGTGGCTTCACTTGAGAGCCTGGGCCAAACCACACACCTGGAGCCTTTTGGACTAACTTCAGTTTGGGGAGTTCATAAATGAGCTCTCTCAAGGAAGCAGCCAGACCATGGGCGTCGTGGCCCACAGGAGTCACAGCCTCCTTTATAACTGAGATCTGAAGAAGCAGGTGGTGCCCAGCTACCACTCCCAACTGCTCTGACCATGAACACAATAGAAGGTTTTGGTCAGAATGTTAAGAAAATGTAGAAAAAATTTCAAATTCACAAAAAAAAAAAAAAAAGGCCAGGCTTTCCGAACCCAGAGAGAAGAGGAGTCTTGAGACTATTAACCTAAGATTCCTTTTTAACCTGGAACTGAGGCCACTCCCAGAGGTCACCTTTCAGTCCACTAACAACGTGGCCGACAATCAACTACAGGTCAGATGAGCAGCGGACCCCATGATGGGAAGGCGAGGAGGAGCAGGACCCTGGCAGGGGCGGATGCCCAGGGGAGGCAGGGTGTCATGGGGACAGTGTAGACGCAATGTGGGACAGCAAACAATATCACAGACAATCTGCCTGTAAAGGGTTCGCTGGGCAGCCAATCTCCTGTGTAAACTTTCACCCACAGTACAATAAAAATGTCTGCGAACAAATGAATGAGCTTGCAACGCCAACTGTCTTAGATGGGATTTGGGTCGACTGCATGGACTGAATTCTCCCTGGAACAATCAGAAACTTCCCAAACTCCAACTTACTCAGCTGATCTGTCTAGAGACAAGGATGCTGGAGGGGAGGGCTGGGTGGAGGCCTGAAAGCCCAGGGCTGCTATACAGAAAAAGGGTTTGTCCTGGTCAGACAAGCCCTCCCCAGAGCTGTCCAGTACATCGCCTGTGTTGGTTGAAGCCCACTGTGCCTCTGTTCCTGCCTGTGGAGTCCTCGCTGTCTGCCCTGGCACGCACTCACGTAGCCAGCGTATTTCCACGTCCACCCTGGGACCTGCTCTGGGGCAAGATCTGTGCCAGACACTTTAGCTAGAGGGGAGGAACAAAGCGGACAAGTCCCCAGTCCTCTGGGGACGGGTGGGGTGAGGCGAGCAGGCTGCTCCATCAGGAGGGGAGAGACTACTATAGGAAGGGGGGCTCAGGAGAAGCCCAAGTAAAAGGGGCAACCAGAGGGACCCTGGGGTGGCCTGAGGCCAGTGAGATGGTGTGTGTGTGTGTGTGTGTGTGTGTGTGTGTGTGTGTGTGGGGAGGGGGCGAAACAACACAGCAGAGAGGCCTGTAAGAGGGTCTGGCCCCCATGCCCGGTGGGCAGACTAGGGGTCCCCTTGGAAGGCAGGGCTGACCAAATGTGGGCCCTGAAGGAGGGCGTAACTTGGAGTGTGAGGAGGCAACCACCTGTCCCATTTGCCTGGGACACCAGGCGTCAGCCCTGTTGGCCCAGGTCCCAAGTGGAGGATGACCGGGGCAAGCAGGAGGAAAAAAGTGGCCTTTGCAGAAGTGGGGCAAGAGGGGACAGGGCAGCTCTGGGGGAAATAGGGGGTATGGGTTCAATCAGGTAACCATGTCTCTCAGGCTTCCTTCTTGAAATGCACCAGCCACTCAGCCCAGAGACTTGGCTTTCGGCTCCGCCTGCTGCTTCTGCCCACTGCTTCTCTCTCTGCAGTGCGCCCACTGGGGCTTCTCTGGGGCCACCCCTACTCCTCCCCCCATTTCACTCACACATACACACGCACTCATTGTCGGCACTGGAATACCCCACCTTTCTCCCTCGGAGCAGCTCGTGGTTTCAAACCACTGATCTTGCCGTTAGCAGCCCAATACAGAACCACTCCATCACCAGGGCTAGCACAGAAAAGATTATATCCTCTGAGGCCATCGTTTTTCAAAACAACTAACATTGTGACAACTCAGAAGACTGCCTAAACTGCATTTTCTTTTCCCATGGATTTCTGACTTCCCCTACAGTGACATGGTCTCTTTTGATGGATTTTAGTATGAAAACCTGCTTTGCTTTTCTGTGATAAACCACACTTTTTTTCCCCTTTCTTTTACCAGGGGATAGCAGGAACGCAGTCCCCCACTACCACAAATTATACAGTCAAGTTTCCCACATTTGGGGAAATTGCAGGGGTCAGCATACCCGGAGTGCAATGGGTGAGTATCATCCTGGGAAAATCACCTTCATGATCATGGTATCTCCCCTGCCAGGTATTTATGATAAACCACACTTTATATCATGCTGGATTTGATGTCCTACAATTTGGGGGGCATCACTGCCCTCTGGTGGGAGTAGGAGGCCCAGTCTTGCTCCTGGAGAGCTGCTGCTGGATTTGAACTGCCAAGCCCGTGGGCCACAGTCCCACACTCAACCACTGCACCACCGGAGCTCAGCCCCCCATCCTACAATTTTTAAGAGCATGGGAGTGCCTGTGGGTGTGGGTCTATGTACCCCTTGGTACTTTGGGGCTGTGTTTTTCTACAGGTCTAAGTTGAATTGGTAAGCATTCTCTCCTCCTCTCTCTTCTAATGAGTTTGTCTAGAGGTGGGTTTATTTCTTGGCAGACTATTTGGCAGACTCAATAGTGAGGTCATTTGAACCTGGAGTTTTCTTTGTGAGAAGTGCTTGGGTTTTTTGGTTTGTTTGTTGTTTTTTTTTCCTATTTCTTTTAGCATGAAAGTTGTGTCTATTTCTAAGGAATTTTTATCATCTGAGTTTTCAAACTTATTAGCGAGCATGCATTCTTGATTATCCTGTAAGGTACTGTATATACTCAAGTATAAGTCAACCTGAGTATCAGTTGTGGCACTTAAGTTTAAGCACAAAAACTGCACTGAAAATGTGCTGAAAACTCAGCTTATAAAAAAGTATATACGGGGCTGAGGCCCGGTGGCGTAAGTGGTTGAGTGTGGGACTGCAGCCCGCGGGCTTGGCGGTTCAAATCCAGCAGCGGCTCTCAGGAGCAGCACTGGGTAGCGCCCACGACCACCAGAGGCGGTGATGCCCAAAAATATACAAAAAAGCATGTACAGTATGTAGAATTGGGGGAAGTGAGGACTTGCTGCCAGGAGAGAGCAGTCCCTGGAGAAGGCCACCATGTTTGGTGATGAGAAACAGGAAGGCTCTCAGTCAGATAGGTTAACACAAAGTGTCTTCCGTTTCACTGACTCCCTTTCTTCTCTTTTCTAGTTGCTTAAGGGGAAAGTAAACGTCAAGGTTTTTTAATTTTTTTTTTACCTAAATGCCTTTGATTTTGAACCTTTCTGTGGCAGTCATCTAATCTGGTTTCAATTTGACGATTAACAGTGAAGGGGTGGAATCTAGCCTGTCAATCTGGAGATAGCCAATGAGATCTTTGTGTGGGCGTGGCTTTCTCCTAAGAATTCTGGGAAATCAGCTATATTTCCCCCTTGGAGGGGAGAGACTCGGTCCCTTGGAGATGCCTTACTGACCAGACACATGGCAGCATGCTGATAGAGTCTGAGTCCTGGAAACTGGAGAAGCCACGAAGAGACCCCTGCCGGCACGGAGATGCTTCTACCACCAATGGATACACAAGACTCTGCACCCACCAGCCTGCGATTGTCCTGATGTCACTACATGTGCTTCGTGAGTTTGAAGAGATCTTTATAGATTGTCATTGGAAATAGGGGCTATTATCAGATTTATGACCTTGGACTGGACTGGGTTGGGATGTTTTCTCAATGTTCAATTGCTTATATATAAACCTCACTTTTATTCACATATGCACACTTATGAATTTGTTTCTCTAGTCTTACCCAGACTAACACATTTTCCTTCTCTATAAGGCCTCGTGACAGAGTGGGTTGGTCACACACTGGGCTGAAAGACACAGATCAGCAGCTCGAAACCACTAACCCCTTCGAGGGAGAAAGACGAGGCTTTCTACTCCTGTGAAGAGCTCCGGTCTCAGAAAGCCTTAGGGGTAGGGCTAGCCTATCCTATCCCACACATGCTAGCAGTCCACACTGACTCAATGACAATAAGTCTGCTTTTCTTTCTTTTTTTTTGGGGGGGGGGGAGGTTATAGTTGGAAAAACCCATACATTTCCCTCAAAGGACTGTTAGCTGCCTCCTACACAATTTTGTGTTTCCATTACTCCGTTCAAATTATGTTCTACTTTGCCCTGTGAATTTTCCTTTGACCTGTGGCTTTATTCAGGGAGCTGTTGCTTAATTTCTTCCCACCTGTTCGTTCGTTGTCATGTTTGTAGCGTCCCCCACCCCGGCCATTGTGCCAGTGCAGACAGCACCTCACACACACCAGCTGCACCTCAGAAGGAAGAGGAGGCTCTCTGCTCCCAGGAAGACGGGCAGGCGTAGACACCCCAGGGAGCACTTCTATCTGCCTGGCAGCTGCAATCACCCCAGCAGCAGTGAGATTGATTTGGGGGTTAGTTCTATCCAATCGTGGGAGCTGTGGGGAAGGGTGGGTCTAGAGGGCCTGGGGTTTGGAATGCAGCGGGGCTCCCACTAGCCTGAATGATGGCAGCGGCTCACTGCACCTACCCTGCTTGGGCCAGCAGTGCTTGGTGCTGAAGCCCTGCTTCCCTCCTGGGAGGTTGGGGCTGTAGGGTGTGCTTGGCCGAGGAGACCAACGTGGCCAGCCCTCATCAAAACCCCTGAGGCTGGGTCCCCAGGGTGCTCCCATGAGCTGGGAGGTTGGGGCTCTAGGGTGTGCTTGGCCGAGGAGACCAACGTGGCCAGCCCTCATCAAAACCCCTGAGGCTGGGTCTCCAGGGTGCTCCCATGAGAGGCAGCACTCCACGTGTGTGGTCACAGCTCACCGGGTACGATCCAGGGAGACAGGGCCCTTGGAACCAAGGAGACAAGGCCCCACGCAGCATTCTCCTTTGCCGGCCTTGTTCTGTGCAGTTCTGAAACCCACCTGGGCTGTGGGTGGAGGCCTGCGTGCTCTCTCCCGGCTGGTGAATGAACCTGGGTGTGGTCTTGACATGAGGCCTGAGACAGGAACGCACACATCTGGGACTGTTTGTCCCCTTTCTTTCATCATTACTCTGGTGAGAGGTCTCACCTTGAGACCTGCTGTGTCCACTAGCAGGGTGGCAATGCCAGCTTTTCCATGCCCACTGTTGGGGTAGCTTGCCAAGCACAACCAACAGGAAACATTTGCTCAAGCTGTGGCAGGGGGAGGATTTCCTCAAGTCACTGGGCTGCACCCCCTCTCATGGGTGGTCTTGGGGTAATGGCACCAGCCCCTCCAGCAGGTCCCTGCCAGCTGAAGGGCATTGGTGGGTATAGGTCCAAGAGTGCAAAAAGGTTGCCAAGCACAAGTGCACCAGCTTTGGATGTGCCCCTCACCGAGCTGCCAGGAAGCCCTGTGTTCTGTGGCCGTGGTTCTGGGTGACGGGTTGGAGGCCAGTCTGCTGAGCCAGCTGGGCACAGAACTCAGGCATCTGGACTGCCTGTGCGCTTCAACAGCTCCCCCGTGGCCCTCTGAGCAAGGGTCAGAAAGTGCTGACCCAATCGCCAAGCTGCACATGAACTTTGCTGATGGGCCATTCCGCCTCCCAGCACAGCCACTCCCAGAGGAACAGGCATTGAGGTCGTGCAGAGAAAGCCATGGGGATCGATATGCTGGTGGGAAGCCCCAGCTGGGCTGAACGCGATGGCAGTGACAATCGGTGCAAACGAACACCCTTACCTGTCTGAGCGGAGGCCCGTCAAGGCACTTCAGGACACACTGGAACGCTGTGGACTCCTTCGCAGGCTGGCGCGCCCTCTGCGGGTGCGGCAAGACCAGCACATTTTGGGCAAATACCCCCTGCCACTCCTTCATGCTGCCGAGCTGAGCGTCGCCGCTGCCGTGGCCTTCGCAATCCCCTGCACCATCCCTGCGCACACATGGAAGCAGCTGTGAGGCCAGAGTGCTCAGAGCAGTTCTGGAAACATCCTTTCCCACCACAATCTGCGACCCCACCTCTAAGCACCTGCACAGTGGATGGTTTGGGACTGGTTTGGGGCACTGCTTCCCCAGGGAAACCTACCCGCCTCGCCCCAGAGCCCCCTTCCCCAGCCATCTGTCCTGGCCAGCTGCAGCACCAGCTGCCCAGACTTGGTGGTGCATGTCAGGCAGGAAATGCCCAGGGCAATTGGACACAAATGCAGGTCAAGCAGGGGACTGAGTCTGGGGGGCAGGGCTGCGTGGCAGCTGAGCACGGTCAGAGTGTACAGCTGTCATGGAGGCCCTGGGACTGTGGCTGTCTCGGAGCAAATGACCTCTCGTCTCAGGGCTCTGCTGGGCCAGTTCTCTTTTGTACCCTGAGAGGCGAGGGCCACCACTTGGCCCTCTGCCAATGCCAGCCTGGTGGGCTGCCTGGCCACCACAGCCACAGGGAAAGCCCGCCGAGGAGAGGCCCTCGGACCAGGGAGGGCAGCCCTACCACCAGTGCCTAGGCCCCAAGGTGGAGCCGGCCTGGCAGAAGAGCCCGCTCCTTGCCCCTCCAGAGTTAGCTACAAGGATCAAGAGCTCCCCCAGAGACTTTGCCTTGCCACTGGGCTTGTCGGCTGGGTCACAGCCTCCAAAACACGCTCCGTCGGGAACCCTGGAGCCTGTAATGATGTGACATGGTCTGTAGAGGGGGCTTTGCAGACATGACTGAGGCCAGGCACCATGAATTGTGGGGTGGGTCTGGTGTCCTCACAAGGGTCTGAGCCAGTTAGAAGCGGCCACAGCAGAGGTGCTGGAAGATGCTCTGAAGATGGACAGAGGGAGGAGCGAGGAGTGGGAGCTGACAGAGACAGGGAAGCCAGATCCTCCCGCCTCCTCTGCCAGGCCCACCTGGATCAGACTGTTGACATCTGCGTGGTGGGAGAGCACGCACGGCTAAGCAGGCACTGCAGCAGCCCCAGGAGAAGCGCCAGCTCCCGTGACAGACCTCCCGCCGGAGGACCCCTCCCCCATCAGGGCGCTGCAGCGGTTCAAGGGTCAGGCCTCAACACGTCACTTCTCATGCACTACCTGCTCTTGGGCCAGCTCCAAGCAGAGAGGGCCTTAGTCTCGCTGGGTCCCTGGGACCTGGCTCAACATCACAAGTCCAAAAGACTCATGCAATCACCATTGGGGCGGAGGTTTCCAAACGCGCGTGCTGGCTGGGCCCCGCCAGTGAGACACCCTCTGGAAGCAAAGCCCTCACCTGGCCGCGCTGCCCACTCCACCTTGGTGGCATCTCCCTGTTTCTGGGGTGGCCAAACCTTAGACCTTCCTCCCTTTTCCTTTCCATCCCCCTCAATAGGAGCTGAAGGTTGCGATTCCCTGTCTGACCAGTAGATGGTGCTCAAGAACCCTAATGGGAGATCCTGTAGGCCAATGGTTCTCAACCTGTGGGTCTAGATCCCTTTGTGGTTACAATGACCCTTTCTTAAGGGTTGCCCAATTCATAACAGTAGCAAAGTTACAGTTATGAAGTAGCAATGAAATTAATTTTATGGTTGGGGGGTCAAACTGTATTAAAGGGTTGCAGCATTTGGAAGGTTGTAAGCAGTGTAGACAGGCCCTGTGGCATCTGCAGGCTACAGACAAGAAAGAAAGACCAACTGAGATAGGAGAGAGGTCCCAAGTCAAACTACTGAGGCTAGAAGGGAGGGGTATCACCCCAAGGGGCCTGGGTCACAGTGGGCTCGAAGACACTTGGCCAGCTTCACCCACCCATCCACCCACGGATGCCAGTTGATTACAGCTCCGAGCAGCTACATAGGCCAGAGTAGGGCTACTCCCTGGAGTGGCCTCATTTTGTTTCCTGAAGCAGGTGGTGGGTTTGAACTCTTAGCCTTTCAATTAGCAGTATGATGCTTAACTTGCCATAACACCAGCGTTCCTAGTAAGGAGGCAGGAGACGAGAGACCCAAGGGCAGCTGCGAGGACTGGTGAGGGGTGCAGCCCCCATCTCACATTTCTCTCATCTATTGTCTCCCCACCCCCACCCCCGCCCGCCGCCGCCTCTTTCCCAGCTACAAAATGCGGGTCAGCGATGTTCCCTTGCTTCTGAGGATCGACTTGACAAACACCTGCTGAGCATCTCTGCTCCACAGCAGCCCCTGGCAGTCCCACGCTTAAAGCCCTTGGCTGCTCACCAAAGCCAGTGGTGAGAACCGAGTGTTAAACACCCAGCCACTCTGCAGGGGAGAGACAGGGCCTCTGCTTCTGAAAAAGTTACCCTATGGGGCTGAGCCCCGGTGGTGTAGTGGTTGTGCACAGGACTGCGGCCCACTGGGATGGAGGTTCAATTCCAGCAGTGGGGCTGGGCCTCCTACTCCCACTGCCGGAGAGCAGTGATGGCAAAATTAAAAAAAGAAAAAAGTTACCCTATGGCGAAACCTACGGGTCTATTCAACTCTGCCTGGAGGGTCTCTGTGAATCAGAACCCACTTTATGGCTGTGGTGTGTGAGTTGCTCTGTTCTGGTCCACACACAGGGGAACTAGAAAGGCCGCAGGTCCCAGAGGAGAGAAGAGTCAGGAGGCAAATGTGAGAAGCACGTGAGAGATGCTGAGAGATGTGAGATGGGCCTCACCGGGGTTCTTGGGGGAGAAGGAGTCTAGGAGGAGGAGAAGGGGCCGGGGAGGCCCAGATAGGATGTGCATTGCTGAAGTCCAACAAATAAATACCAGTGTGTAAGTCTGGGTACATTAGAGAAACCAGTCCACAGAAACGCATATATATGAGAGTCTTATCTAAAAGGTAAGTGTACATTCAGAAAGCATCCCAACCCAATACTGTCCAAGTCCACAAGTCCAACATTAGCCCATATGTCGGGTTACCAATCCCTCCATCTCACAACACACACGCAAGGACACCTACTGCAGGAGGAGTGGCGAATCAGTAACCGTGTCAGTATCTCAGCACTGGCAGGCGTCTCCGCAGGCTCCTCCAGCACCCAGGGCTGCGTTGGGGTAGGTCCATGGAGCTTCTCTCAGGGATGTCTTACATGAAGTGAGCCTTGCCAGCTGAAGCAGGGAATGGCTAAGGCAGCTGCACCCTGGCCCAGCCATCAGAGAGCAAGAGACCCGAGAACTGAAAGGTGAGGCTCACCACACCAGGTATCGCTCCCCGCTTCAATGAACCCCACGTGTTCCTTGGCCAGGTTGGCACAATAAACATTAACTACCTCAACCAGTATTTCCAGGTGAATAAGCAGGAAAGGGCTGGCAGGAGGTGGGATCAGCTCCCTTCCCAGAAATTAAGGGGGTCTGGAAGGCCTGGGCCCCTGAAACAGAAGGTTACGCCGGAAGGCTAAGCAGAGTTAGTGGAACCTGATTAAGTAGTGCCTGGCATTCCCTTCGTCTACCCAGACAATGCCTGCCAGGGATCCCTGGGTGGCACAAACAACATCGCATTACTCTACGGCTAGCCAATAGGTTGGCAGTTGAAACCACCCCAAGACCTCACATGCATATGAAAATGGGGCAGTGAGTAAAGAAAACCAAAGAAAAATGGATGTGTTTCTATTGTGACCCTGGAGAAGGCTATGGAGGCTACTACTGGCTGCAAAGAGGACAAACCCGTCTTGTGGAAGAGGCACACCTGGGTGCTCCTTAGAGGCAAGGACGGTGAGACGGAGTCTGAGATACTTTGGACCTGTTGTCAGGAAGAGGCGAGCCCCTGGAGAAGGACATCCTGCTTGGTAGCGAGGAGAGACCATGAAAAAGAGGAAGGTTCTCAAGGAGAAGGGCTGACGCTGTGGCTGCCCATGGGCTCAAGTCTCAGAACAATGGTGAGATGGCCAGGCCTGGGCGGTGTTCCGTCAGGTCACTATAGGTCGGAACCCGCTGGACAGCATCTAACGACGATGACAAAGGCACTTCAGAACACGGGTCTGGCAACCTGCTTCTGCCTTGAAAATCCTTTTGGAGCACAGCTCTACCCCACACACCCAGGGTCCCGCGTCGACTGAACGCACATCCAGGCACTGGGCTAAGCCCTGAAGGAACCTTTGGGAACACTGGGGACTGCCCTTCGTCCTCATGGAATGTGCCTGCAGTGAGGCAGAAAGATGGGATGTAAATGAGCAGAGAAAAGCCACGCCACTGTGAGGGTTGCTAACGACACAGAAGCACACAGGGCACTGGCTG
>PVJH01046708.1:0-11685 GCA_004026705.1 Nesogale talazaci
AGGTAAAGGCAGAGGGCGTGGGTGTCTTAAAGGTGGCCACCAATGGGGCTGGATGGGAACTTAGGTGAGCGAGATGGCCTGGAGGTGGCATCTTGACTGAGCCTGGGCCAGGACAAGGGGTGGGCACCGCAGGTATCGTGCAGGGACTGAGGGCTGCTATCAGAGAGCTGGGGGTCCCTGGGTGGCTGGGGGTGTGGCTGGGCAAGGTTCCAGACACAGCCCTAGACTCAGAAGCCACAAAGCAGCCAGGGACGCTGTGGTAGGAGCAGAGGTGCAGCGTCCTTCCACGCGGTTTTCTCTTTCTTCCCTGACTTGGGGAAAGATCATCTGCATGGGCCAGCGATGACCTTGCAGAGAAGCCCAGAGCAGAGTGATCAGTTGTTCCAGTCTCCAGAGATGGGGGAAAGCTGAGCTGTCACAGTGGGACATAATGCATGACTTCCCTGCTGGATCAGATTCCGCTGGGTGTGTCATCTGGCCCTGCTTGGGTGTGAAGCCTCCTCTGACCCCTAATTCCTCACAGGGACCCGTATCTGCCAAGAAGAAGTAGTCATGCTGTTTCCCACCCCCAAAGTTCCTTGACTCTCACCAGAGAAATGTCTACAACAGAGTCGGCAGCCCCCACACCACCCTCAGGGCAGGGAGGAACCTCTTTCCATCAGAAGACAGAACTATAGACCCATCACTGGCCGATTCTGATGCACAGCGACCCTCCAGCGCAGAGAAGAACTGCTCCCTGGGTGGCCCAGACTGTCAGTCTTTATGGGACCAGAGAGCCTCATCTCTCTCTGACAGAGCAGACTGGTGGGTTTGAACAGCAGACTTTGTGGTTAGCACTCCAGAGCTGAAGCCACGGAGGGAGCCAGGACTCCTCAGAAAGCCTGACGGAGAGATCATAAGGGGATTTTTGGTTTGGGTGCCAAGAAACTCAAGCGTCAAGTTTAAGAGTAGTCATGACATCACTTTGGGCTGGGGCTTCGGCTGGGATCCTCAAGATCACCAGTTGGAAGCCACTCATCTCTCCGAGGGAGAAAGACGAGGCTTTCTGCTCCTGGGAAGGATAACCCTGTTTTGTTGGGTCCGTGTGAGTTGGCCTGGACTCAGTGACAGTGAGAGATAGAGGTGTGTGTGTGTGTGTGTGTGTGTGTGTGTGTGTGTGTGAGAGAGAGAGAGAGAGAGAGAGAGAGAGAGAGAGAAAGATATTTCTGATACGATTATCTCTCCCTGCCCCAATTGCTTTAAAGAAAGAGTGAACGGGAAGGAAGCAAAGAAAGAAAAAAAACAATCAACTCGGGGGATGGGGACAGGGAAATAAAAGATCAACTTGAAAAATTAAAACAACCCAAGTTTTCCTCCTTAACTTGACTTAAACACGGCAGTTGCTTCCATTTCCCCATCGGTCTTTAACCACGTGCTACAGCCTGATGGACACATAGTTACAATTGTGAGTGTAGCAGTCATTAGGGTTACGATATTCATTGCATCCAGAGTATGGACTTAGACCCAGACACACAAACACACACTCACCCCCCATGCTGTGGCTCACGAACACCTACCCCTGCACCTACCTGGCGTGCTCCCCTGCCTCCCCCAGGATGCCGTGCTGGGCTGCGCGGCTGGATCCCAGCCAATGTTCCATGGTACGGATGAGCGAGAGCCGAGCACTGAACCTTTGCTAGACTTTGACACCCAATGTGTCCTTCTGCTTGGACCGAAAAACAAATGGGTGAAAGGGGGCTGGCGGCACATGGAGTCCCTGGGCGTTAGGTGTCTCAGAAGAAAAGTCTGGCAACCTCATTTGGGGGTGGGGGGGACAAAACAGAAGAACGACAACCAGCCACCGCCAACTCCACAGAGTGCAGCACCTCTCTGACACACACGGGCCGCCGTGAGATGAAACTGACGATGACAGCTGGTCTTAGCGAGCACGTGAAAAACGCCCAGCCTCAGACATGAACCAAGACACATACAGTCCTTGGGATAGCCAAGGTCCATTTCTTCTTGCCTACGATCGTGGACGGTCTCAGCATTGCAGGAACGGTTTCTAACAGCCTGTGGTAAGCACGCGACTCAACCTCGCTTGCTGAGAGAGAGCAGGACTCGAAGCCCTTGCTGATGAAGATCAAGGACAGCAGCCTCCAGGATCGATGAGGACTCAGTGTCACACAGACCCACATCCTCACAACTGGACCCCGAGGGGACAGCATGACAAACGGAGACAAGATGAAAGGCGTCAAGGATTGTGTCTTCCTTGCATCCACAATCGAGGCTCACGGAAGCAGCCGTCAAGACATCAAAGGATCCATGACACTGGGTGGACTTGCTGTTCTCCAAGAATCTTGGGCTGCCAAAGAACAAGCAGATCTGCCCTTCAGGGAAGAAGTACAGCCAGAATGCTCCTTAGAGGCAAGGGTAGTGAGACTCCGTGTTGTATGCACGTTGGCCATATTGTAGGGAGAGACCAGTTCCTGGAGAAGGACTTCATGTCTGGTAAGGTGGAGGGGGCCGAGAAAAAGAGGAGGGACCTCAAGGAGATGGACTGACGCCGTGGTTGCTGCCACCATGGGCTCAGGCACAGGCCCCACAGTGAGGCTGGCGCAGGAGCGGGCAGTGTTCTGCCCTGCCCTGCATGGGGTTGTTCTGCATCAGCACTAACTAGAGGGCAGCACGCGGCAGCCGCAGCAACGTCATCGTCGTTAGCCGCCTCCACGCTGACTCCCGACAGCCTCCAGTGTCACAAAGGGAAGCACTCCCGGGTCCCACTGCGGTGTCTTCATGGTGGTATCTCTGGAACGAGCCCAGATTAAAACAAAACAAAACAAAACAAAAACCCCACTATCTGCGCTGCTGGGGACAGGGTGCAGCAGCAGGCTCTGGCTTCTCCTTCCTGGAATGTTGTGACCTTGTCCATCTCTGGGCAGGCTTTTGGAGCCCGGGCCCCATGGATGAAGCATCTCACTTTTGCAAGCATCTCTCAGAGAAACGGTGAGGATAGCAACATGTGTCCGCACAGGATGCTTTAGAACCACAAAAAATGTGACATGGCTGACATGTCCCACGCTGACAGAGGCGTTCTGTAAATGTTTACACAAGTTTGCAAGTCTTCCAAGAGCTCCCTCATAAAAAGATGGGGACAGCGGCATGATTACACCGCAGGCTCGTGAGAAACAAAACCCAGGATGCAACGTGGCTCTCCCAAGATGAATGCAAGGTTACCCCAAGGTCACGAGCATGGGTTTAAGAGTCCCTGAGCCTTCATGGCTTAGTGGTTATGTGTTGGGCCTGGTGGCATAGTGGTTCCTTGCAGAGCCCTGGTGGCATAGCAGTTTTGTGACCTCAAGGTCAAACCATTTGAAATCACCAGTCACTCTGAGGCAGAAAGATGGGGCGTTTTATCCTGTAAAGAGTGACAGTTTTGGAAACTCACAGGGGCAGTTCCACCCTGTCCTAAAGGGTCACTGTGAATTCACGTTGATGGCCGTGATTTTGGGGTGTTTTTGTGTGTATGTGAAGGGTGAGGGGGGTGGGGGAAGGGGCTAGGTGGGCAATGACTGGCTGTGAAAATTTGGCAAGGGGTCCTAGCCTCTTGAGCTTCAGTTTCCTCATCTACCAAATGTTGTACAAAGAGGCCCTGTGGTGCAGTGGTGAAGTGCTCCACCATGGACCAAAAGGTCAGTGGTTCAAATTCACTATCTCCTCCAAGGGAGAAGGATGTGGCAATCTGCTTCCATAAGATTCACAGCCTGGGAAACCCTGTGGGAGCAGTTCTCCTCTTCCCCATCCAGGGAAAAGATGGAAGTTGTCAAAGATTCCATCTTGCTTCGGTCCACAAGCCAGGCTCATGGAAGGACCCAACCATACAGGGCGTTAGGTAAATCTGCTGCGCAAGCCTCTTTAATGTGCGGAGAAGCAGAGAGGTCACTTTGAGGCCTCAGGTGTGCATGACCCACGGCATGGAATTTCCCATCGCCTCAAATGCACTGAAGAAGAATCGATGCATTTGAACGATGGTGCTGATGGAGAACATCAAGAGTCCCAGGGAGCCCCAAGGAACCATCAGCTCCATCGTGGACGGACGGACACAGTGGCCGCCCCCATGGGCTCCAACTCAAGAACCATGGTGATGACAGTGCCTTATGCCGGGCAGTGCTTCCATCTGTGATCTGTTGTTCCTCAGGTCACGTTGAGTCAGAACGACTTGACAGCCGTGGGTTTGGTCGATGCTACTGTAGTTTTGTTGTTGTTGTCAAGCCAGTCCTCCACTCCTGGAAGTCCCAAGCACTGCAGAGGGCCATGCTGCCCAGGCCAGAACTCTCCACGAGGGTACCCACTGACGACCCGGAGAGGGACAGGGGTAACCTGAGGTCCCTGAGCCAGAGCTAGAACTTGGTCTCCTGACTCCAGTCCAGCCACGGAGAGAGAGAACTGAACCAGCCCTGCCAGGGCACCCCGCCCCTCTGTCCTCTCTCCACCATGAAGCCCTGCCAGGGCACCCCGCCCCTCTGTCCTCTCTCCACCATGGTCTTGGTAGTAACAGTTAGGGGGCTGAGCTGTCAGCCTGGTTGACCACAGAGAGGTTAGAGGTTTGCATTCCTCCACAGGCGGCTCCAAAGAAAGGTGTGGTGATCGGTGTCCAAGTAATCGTCTAGTGTCATGGCTATGGGTTGGGCTGTGGACTGCAGGTCAGCAGTTCAAAACCACCAGCTGCTCCACAGGCGATAGCTGGGGCTTTGTACTCCTGTGAAGAGTCACGACATTGGGAACGCACAGGGACAGTTCTATCTTGTCCTATGGGGTCACTGTGAGTCAGTGTCGACTTGATGGCCACGAGTTTGTTTGTGGGACATACTGGCTTTATGTAGCACAGCCTCTTTCTCTCTCACGCGCTCACGCACGCACACATGCCCACGGGCTTTGAGCTGGGGCTGATACCAAAAGATCTGGAGGGGCAAGGGGAGGGCTGTGGTAGCTCACAGGTGGAGAGAACTAGGGGTTTGAGTCCCAGCTGGCTGCTAACGAAGGCTGAGGCTGAACAGCAAAGCTTCTAGACTAAAACAGGCTAGAAAGGAAGACCCAGCGATCGACTAGGACCAAAAGCTCATTGGCATCTACCGACCCTACAGGACAGGGTTGAACTGCCCCCGGGGCTATATAACTAGGACTCTTTATGGAAGTCGAAAGGTTCATCTTTCCCCTCAGGGTGGCTGGTGGTTTCAAACTGCTGACCTTACCATTAGCAGCCCGATGCATAATCACTTACCAGCTACCAGACCTCCCAAAATCAACCAAGGAAAATTTTAGGGGTTGCAAAAGTCTTGGGGTCACCTAAGCCAGGAGCCTACTTGACAGCAGAAAGCAGTTCAATGACAAGTTGACCTGTGACTGCCCCCTGGGTTATAGAAGACCCAAATCCATATGGTCCTGCACCCATTCCAGCACACACACACCCCCAAGATTGTATAAGGGTCCTCATTGTTGCACATACAGAGAGTGGACTGCCTTACGGGGGCTCAGCATTGATTCTGAGGACTCTCCTGCTCTTAAGATGTTACCCCAAGGTTGCTCACTGAAGATGTCAACCCGAGATTCTCCCAGAGACAGTAGAGCTGGAGACTTGTGGCCCTGACATAGCCAGCAAGAACAGGTGGATGTCCAGGCCCCTGACTGAGACTCGAAGGAGTCCCAGTGAGCCCCCCAGCAAGTCTCGAAACGCTGGGATGGACTCAGAACTGGGAGTCCACGTGCTCAGCTGCAAGGGTCGGAAGTTCGAGGCCACACAGCATTCCTCAGAAGAAAAACCTGCTGTCTATTCCCTGGAATTCCAGCACACTTGGGCCTGCCGTGAGCTGGCATCGACAGGAGGTGACTTTTTTTGAGCCAGATGTGGGGAATGGGGGGTGGCACAGAATCCCAGACTGTGATTTGAGGTTTGAAGTATCTGGGGGAACAGGCTGGTCCATGTCCCTCTTTTTGTCGGTGGAGTAACTGAGACCCAGGAAGGGACTTGCTCAAAGCCAGCAGCCAGAGAGAGCCAGTGGGGGTCAGAGATGCCCACCTGGCCTGGTCACGGCTGCCCGACCTCCACAGTGGCTGCCATCAAGGTGCCCAGCCTGGGGCTCAGGGAGGTCACAGGCTTGGTCTGGCCGGTCTTATGTGGTTTCATCTTGTGTTCTCTCCTCCATGTGAAGTGCTGTCCTGGGCCCATTTACCAGATGAGAGTAAAATGCTGCCCTTTCATAACTGCCCAAGGTCACCCAGCCAGCCTGGGCAGATGATCTGGGGTCTGGGGCCCAGATGATCAAGCATAGAGCCCCTGTGACTTGGTCTCCCTCCCTTGCTCGCTTTCCTGCACCTGGCAGCTGGCTTTCTTGCTTCGGGAGAGGGGTGGAGCTGGGTTAACTGGCTGCAGGTTTCCATCCATCTCTTCTTTAGACACAGGAGAGAAGAGACCCTGAGAAGTTGGGAGGGTGGGGGCATGTGTCAGTTGTGGGGCTGACTGTACAGGCCACAGAACCCCCAGCACTGCCCATTCCCGCATCATCCTTACCATCAGTGTTTTGTTTTGTGTTTTGTTTTCCCCCATTTAATATTCATTCAGAGAAGAGAACACTTCTCTGTGCTTGTGTTCATCAACAGCTTGAGTTTTCACTGAACTCCATCTTTGGGAACCCTGGTGGCACTGCGGGTGAGGAGTTGGGCAGCTAACTGCAAGGTTGGTGGTTCAGACCCAGCAACCCCTCCAAGGGGAACAAGGGGAGGCTGTCTGCTCCCATGAAGCTTCACCAGCCTCGGAAACCACAGGAGCAGTTCTACTGGGCCCTACAAGGGAGGGCTATGGTTAGAATCAGGTTGAGAGTAGTGGTTTTAGCTTTGTTTGACTTGAACCTGGTTAACCAGTGCTCTAACCATGCAACTCCTGCTGTAACTGTGTAACCAGTACCCTAAATGAGTCACAAATACTATAACTGTGTAACACTGAGGCTGAAGAAACAAAGAGCCGGAGAGGCCCCTGAAAAGTCCTCTTATCACTGCCCTTCTGGCTTCTCACTTCTCTGGCCTTATGCCATGGGCATAACCACAAGGTCAGAAGTTCAAAACCCACCAGCGACCCAGCTGGAGAAAGATAAGGCTTTTTTTTTTTTTTGAAAGACAAGGCTTTTTGTGCCCATGAAGAGTTAGTTTCAGCAACCCACTGGGGACAGTTCTGCCCTGTCATGGAGGGTCACTGTGGCATTCATGTGCTTATGTTAATTTCATGATTGAGATGTGGGGGTGGAGTCTAGCCTGTTAATCTGGAGATAGCCATTGAGTAGCCAATGAGGCCTCCATGTGGGCATGGTTTTCTCCTGAGACTTCTGGGAAATCTCACGATATTTCCCTCATGGAGATGAGAAACTATTTCTCAGTTGTTGGAAGTTAGTCTCAGAGACAACGAACTACAGATAAGACAAGATGGCAGCATCTGGGGAACTGGACGAGCTGGAAGAGAAGCCACATGGCCTTGCCCTGATGGGACCAGACCTCTGAAGTTGGAGAAGCCACCTGGAGACCCCTGCCAGCGCTGAGTTGCTTCTACCACCACTGGATGCTGTGGATGGGCCCTGAGCCCTGGAAGTGAGGAGCCATGAGGGAACCCCTGCTAGCACGGGGACTCTGCACCCACTGGCCTCTGACTTCGTGAGTCAAAAGGAGACTTTATAGACTGGTATCAGACATATGAGCTAATATGGGACTTGTGACTTTGTACTGGACTGGGTTAGGATGTTTTCTTAATGTCCTATTCCTCTTGTATATAAACCTTTTCCTTATATCCATATGCATGCCTATGAATTCCTCTAGCGTACCCGGACTAACACAGTCACTATGAGTCTGAGTTTACTAGATGGCAGAGAGAGAGAGAGAGAGAGAGAGAACATGCCCTGGTGGTTAAGCACATGGCTGCTAACTGAAAAATCAGTGGTTTGACTGAACCCAACGGCCGCTTCTAGTGAGAACAATGTGTCAGTCTCCTGATCACATTATTCTAAAACCAAACCATTGTTGCCTGGGTTCCAGTCCCATAGGGCTTCTGAGTTCATCAATCTTTTCAGTGGCACACTGCCTCATCTTTCTCAGAGAGGCTGGTGGACTCGAATCACCCGTTGACCATTATAACCACTGTACTGCCAGGGATCCTTGGCAGATGCCAGCCTTGGGCAGTCTGTGCAGCAGTCCCACTCTGTCTCACCGGGGCTGGACTTGGGTTTGATGGGAGGCAGTATGTCCTCTGTGGCGTTTGGCTGCCCTTGTTCCGGGGTGCCTGGGGCCGTCATACCGGGGCTGTCATCCATGGCTCCATCCCCTAGAGTTACTTCATCTATGGGAGGGGTCGTGTCATCATCCATGGTTGCATCATCCATGTTTCCATTATTGATGGGGTCATCTTCCATGGTTCCATCATCCATGGTTGCATCAGCTATGGTTCCATCATCCATGGGATTATCACCTATGGTTCCATGAGGCTGTCAGGGCCGACTTCTGCCTGAGCAAGGCCCTCTGCTGGGTCATAGCTGTGTGGGACTCTGGCATGTAGCTGCACTATCCCTTTGTGTCCTGTGGATGGGACTGGGCACTTTATAACTTGTATTTAAGGACATTCTGTCCCACTCTCTGTGGGCTCTTTTGTTAGGCAAAAGTCTGGGAGAGGACTGCTGGCATCCCAGGCTGGCTTCCTGCCTCCATGGCCTCTGGAGGGAGTTGCTTTTGTTCTTTAATCTTCTTTTGGGTCTAACTTTCTTGCTCAGTGACCAAAGCCTGGTTGTGACCATGGATGGGACACCAGGAGATGTTTGTCCTCAGGATGCTGCCCCACTCTGTGGCCCCATCCCATTCTACTTGGGTCCCCACGCGGGGTGAAGTCGGCCTGTCTGGGCAGTCTGCCGAGGCCAGGACTCTGTCCTACAGCCCAAGACACCCCTGCGGTCAGCGTGGGCAGCCCAGGAGTGAGGGCACTGCCTTCATTTCCCCACTCCATTGCACCTCCTGGCCCCTCCTCCTGTGGGGTTCTTCCCTACTTCTCCCCAGCCCTGTCCCGCGTCCTGCGGCGTCAGGGATCTGGCCAAGTTAACCTTTGAAACCGAGCCTGCCCCTCCCCACCTCACAGGATCCGGTTTCACTACCACTGGGGGGTGGGGGAATAATCCATCATTGGACCCCCGTGCCGCGGCCCGCTTGCACCCCCTTCGTTTCTGCTATCCCGTGGAGAAGTTTGGGGGTTTTCACCCCCAGCCCCAGCTGTGGGCCCAGCCCCGTGGCCGGAGGGAAGGAGGTTCTAGAGCTCTAAGGGGGTGGGGGTGTCCGGTGGGAGGGCGTCCAGCCGCCCCGCCTCTGCCGCGCCCTCCTCCCGGCGGGATAATTGAACCGCGCGGCGCAGGCACGGCGTTGGCTACGGAGGATCGTGGAGCCCGCTCTCCTCGGCGCCAGCCTGACCGACACTTTGGGGACCACAGCGCCGCACCCGCGCCTTTGTCTGCGCCCTCCGCCCCCATGGAGCCAGCCGCGCTGTCGCCCTGCCGGGTCCCGCTGCCGCTGCTACTGCTCGGTGCCTTCTCGCTGCTGGCGGCCCGAGGTAGGGGTCCAGGGGTCCCCTCGGGAGGGGCGCCCGACTTTAGTGTCCCCCACCCCCCCACCCCGGCGGTCTCACGCTCCTTGGAAGTCCTGGAGCGGTCGGCCCCCGGGAGCCCCTGCGCGCCCCGCGCTGCGCCCGGAGAGGCCTGGTGAGGCCCAGACTCCCTCCTCCTGCCCGCGGCCCGCGATGCTGCAGACTTGTTCCGAAGATACCGCCATAGATACCCCATCCTAGACACCCTCGCCTCCACGCGGGCCGCCCTAGCACCCCTGGGTGCCAGCGCCCTGCAGACAGAGGAGCGTGCGGTTGCCCACTCAGATGCCATACTGTACCCATTGGCTTGGCAGTGCCTTTTCCCAACTGCCTTCACTCTATCAGGGCTCTTGTCTCCCCTTTGCTGAGGAGAAAAGACTTGAGAGGAGGGTATGGTAATTTGCCAGGGCTTTGAAGTCAGAGAGGGCCGAGTGGTGGGGAACCCCATCTGGGCACCCCCCTCCCCCAGTCCCCGTTTGCCCTGTGGCACTCAGAGGGACTGGAGGTAGCTGTCTGCCAGGCCTAGTACGCAGCTGGAAGGGGGGCAGACCAATTCTAAGCCCACCAACCAATCCTCAAAGGGCAGGAGTTTCCCAGGGCTCACTCCCCAGACTGGAGCCAGCGATGGCCACTTCCCAGCTTGGAGACTGACCACCAGAGCCTGGCCATCTGAGGGGATCAGAACCCCTGAGCCCTGGGCTCTCCGCTGACCCCTGGCTTATCCCGGTGAGGAGCCAGGCTCGCTTCCCCAAGCTCTTGTTTCTTGGGGAGGAACCCTGGGCAGCCTTTATCTCTGTTTACTTTAGAGTCCTTTCAACCCTCCAGTGACCACCCTCTTTGGTCAAAAGGTCACTTGTCCCCAGGAGTGCTGGCGGGAGGGGGCAGGGTCCAGGGTCCCATTTATGGAGGAGGAGGAGGAGATGGGGAAGAAGTGGAGAGGGGAGAACTCCGAGGGGGGGAAGGGGGTGATCCTTGCCTGACTTCCTGGCTCCCGCAGGACCGGGGGTGAGACGACTCGAGGGTGGTCGCAGAGCCAAGTGTTCATGGGCGACTTCTCCAGGGGCAAGAGCTGGGCAGTGGGTGGGAGAAGGGCATTGGGCCTCCTTCCTGGGCCCAATTCAGAGGAGCATACAGACCCTACTGGACATAAAAGGGACCCCAAGAACCTGGAGAGGAAGTGAGATGCGGAGAGAAGGCAGGGCTGCCTTTCCAGAAGGCCCCCAGTTACCCCTCCCTGTGCTGCCCCTCCCCTGTCAGAAAGGGTTTCCCTGGGGGGCTTCCTGGATGCTTCACCCAGTGGCTTCTCTCTCCATGCAAAGGCATTGGGAGAGGCCGCCTCGATGTGCCTGTTGTGTTCTGTGGCCTCCCACAGGTTCAGTCTGGTTGGTGGTGTGGCACCAAGGGGTCAGGTGGGCTGGTGGGTTGAACCCCTCCCTCCCAGAGGGACTCAAAAGAAAGGGCAGGTGATCTGCTTCAGAACACCCCCCACCCCACGGGGAGCAGCTCTCAGCACACATGGGGTGGCTTGGAGTATGAAGAGGACCCCACCTCGGACAACAATGGTTTCAGGGGAGGGCTTAGAGGACTCTTAGAGGACTCTTAGGATCTTTTTTGCACCTGGAAGTCCTTTGAAGGGGTGAGTGGCCCCCATCTTCTGAGAGCAGTGGGGCTTGGGGGGAACCCCCAAAGAAAGGCATGATTTAAATGCCCCTGGATCGGGACTGGTTCTGCTGGAATCCAGGGCCATTGACATTGCAGAGGAGGCGCCGATCTGGGCTGGGTGGGAGGGAGGCTGGAGGGCTGTCCTGGGGTGGGGGTGGGGGGCGGTGAGGAGGGGGTTGGAGAACATTGCTTTCCTCTCACAGTCTCTCTTGGCCTTGTGCTCAGCTGGCTGGCTCTTCTCTCAGCCAGGCAGCGTTTGGACTGATTAAAGACAAAGTCGTGTTGGGATGGAGTACAAAGGCGTAGAGAACTGAGCTGCGGAACATGTGGTCGGCGCGGCCCAGCGCCAGAAAGTCTCCCGGGAGGTGGGGGTGGAGCTCCCT